>RXID01021861.1:0-232593 GCA_005019695.1 Trichopus zeylanicus subsp. travancoricus
GCTTCTCGGTGGTTTCTCGTGGTGATTCCTTGTGGTACTCTCTTGGAGATTTTCTCTGAAGGTGGAGGCGTTGCCGAGCCTTGGAGAAAGAGTTTAATTGAGTAAGAAAGAGTGAAGTCCTTCTTGTAAACTCTTGTAAAAGCCTTTATCTATTGATAGTGGATCTCCCGTTGTCTTATCTTGTTATTTCCTTTTATCTTGTATTACTTCTCGTTTCTTGTGTTGTTTGAGAACAAGGTGATCCGTGAAACTTCCGCTGCGAATCCAAATAATTGGCATCAGAGCCTAGAAGTAAACAACCAAGATGACAAAGTCCTTACTCGAGGTGGAGAAGTTTGACGGCAAGATAAATTTTGCCTTATGGCAAAAGAAGATGAAGGCGGTTCTTACTTTTCAAGATCTACAAAAGACGTTAGGGGAAAAAGAAAAGAAGCCGGTCAAGATAAGCAATGAAGATTGGGAGGAGATAGATCAAAAGACATTAAATTTAATTATTCTAAGCCTGACTGATGAGGTTTTGTACAATGTCATTGACGAAGAGACGACGATGGACATCTGGACAAAACTCGAGAAGTTGTACATGTCAAAAAGCCTCACGAATAAGTTCTATCTGAAACAACAGTTGTACGGACTGCGTATAAGCGAAGGTACAACTATATTACATCACCTAAATGCTTTCAATAAGATTATCAATGATTTGCTTAAAATTGATATGAAGTTTGAAGAGGATGATAAGGCGCTGATTCTCTTGATGTCTCTTCCTGCTTCGTACGATCATATTGTGACCACAATTCTTTATGGTAAAGAAACTCTCAAGATGGAAGATGTGACAACTAGTCTTCTTTCTAATAAGAGAAGAAGAAACTCCAACATTGATATGGAGTTTGGTGAAGGATTGGTGGCTCACGAAAGAGAAAGATTAAGAGAGCGTGGAGAAGGCAAGCAACGGTTCAAATCAAAATTGAAGGCGAAAGTACAATGCTATTCATGTAAGAAGTATGACCATATTAGACGGTATTGCCCTGAACGTGGGAAGATAGAGTCCTCCAATACGACGACGGCAATAGTGGATGATACTTCTGATAATAGTGCAGATGGAGATGTTTTTGCAGTATCCGCAAAAATCGACACTTCTGGTAAGTGGATTTTAGATTCTGGTAGTTCTTATCATATTTGCTCCAGAAAGGATTGGTTTACTTCTTATGAGGAGAATAAGAAGAAAAGTACTATTTGGTTGGGCGATAATTCAGTCTGTGAGATCATCGGTGTGGGAACAGTCAAAATCCAGATATTTGATGGAGCGATTCGAACTTTTACTGGGGTGAGGCATGTCCCCAAGATGCGAAGGAATCTAATTTCACTTGGTGTACTGGACTCAAAAGGCTGTAATTATTCAGCAAGAGATGGAGTCATGAAGGTGACACGTGGTATTAGAATCCTGATGAAAGGTGAGAAGTGTGACAATGTTTATCGATTGATAGGAAACACCATTGCAGGTGGAGTTCCGATGGCTATAATAGTGAAGAGGAAGCATGATATTCGGAGTAATTTGATGTCTCCTCAAATTACTTTTACTACAATAGCAGACACAGGTCATCCAAAAAACTTCCAAAACTACAAAACTGTAGGCATAAAGAATAAATTCGAGGTTGGCTCGAGTTCGCATCTTGAAATTAGCTGAATAAGCTAGTAGCCCAGGGGCAGAGGCTGGATGAGAGATGACGGCTGAAGATTCGTGATGATGGCACACCCGAGTTCAAGTCAAGGTGGAGATTGTTGAGTTTTAGATGTCTTGAACTCTAATTAGAGTTTGAGTTAAAGTAGAAATCCAAAGTTGGATTTAAATTTATATTATTAGGAGTTGTAATTGTGTAAAACTCAGATCCAATAAGAGTCTATAAATATACTATAATATATAAGGCTTATGTGTAGCATAGTATAGAGATTGAACTAGAGAGAAATAAAGAGAGAGGAATAGAGAGAATAGAGAGAAGAGAAAGAGAGAGAGTGTTGGCTCTCGTGTGTGGGTCTTTCTAGTGCTTCTCGGTGGTCTCTCGTGGTGGTTCCTCGTGGTACTCTCTTGGAGATTCTCTTCTGAAGGTGGAGGCGTTGCCGAGGCTTGGAGAAAGAGTTTAGTTGAGTAAGAAAGAGTGAAGTCCTTCTTGTAAACTCTTGTAAAAGCCTTTATCTATTGATAGTGGATCTCCCGTTGTCTTATCTTGTTATTTCCTTTTATCTTGTATTACTTCTCGTTTCTTGTGTTGTTTGAGAACAAGGTGATCCGTGAAACTTCCGCTGCGAATCCCAACAATTGGTATCAGAGCCTAGAAGCAAACAACCAAGATGACAAAGTCCTTACTCGAGGTGGAGAAGTTTGACGGCAAGATAAATTTTGCCTTATGGCAAAAGAAGATGAAGGCGGTTCTTACTTTTCAAGGTCTACAAAAGACGTTAGAGGGAAAAGAAAAGAAGTCGGTCAAGATAAGTAATGAAGACTGGGAGGAGATAGATCAAAAGACATTGAATTTAATTATTCTAAGCCTGACTGATGAGGTTTTGTACAATGTCATTGACGAAGAGACGACGATGGACATCTGGACAAAACTCGAGAAGTTGTACATGTCAAAAAGCCTCACGAACAAGTTCTATCTGAAACAACAGTTGTACGGACTGCGTATGAGCGAAGGTACAACTATATTACATCACCTAAATGCTTTCAATAAGATTATCAATGATTTGCTGAAAGTTGATGTGAAGTTTGAAGAGGACGATAAGACGCTGATTCTCCTGATGTCTCTTCCTGCTTCGTATGATCATATTGTGACCACAATTCTTTATGGTAAAGAAACTCTTAAGATGGAAGATGTGACAACTAGTCTTCTTTCTAATGAGAGAAGGAGAAACTCCAACATTAATATGGAGTTTGGTGAAGGATTGGTGACTCACGAAAGAGGAAGATTAAGAGAGCGTGGAGAAGGCAAGCAACGGTCCAAATCAAAATTGAAGGCGAAAGTACAATGCTATTCATGTAAGAAGTATGGACCATATTAGACGGTATTGCCCTGAACGTGGGAAGATAGAGTCCTCCAATACGACGACGGCAATAGTGGATGATACTTCTGATAATAGTGCAGATGGAGATGTTCTTGCAGTATCCGCAAAAATCGACACTTCTGGTAAGTGGATTTTAGATTCTGGTAGTTCTTATCATATTTGCTCCAGAAAGGATTGGTTTACTTCTTATGAGGAGAATAAGAAGAAAAGTACTATTTGGTTGGGCGATAATTCAGTCTGTGAGATCATCGGTGTGGGAACAGTCAAAATCCAGATATTTGATGGAGCGATTCGAACTTTTACTGGGGTGAGGCATGTCCCCAAGATGCGAAGGAATCTAATTTCACTTGGTGTACTGGACTCAAAAGGCTGTAATTATTCAGCAAGAGATGGAGTCATGAAGGTGACACGTGGTATTAGAATCCTGATGAAAGGTGAGAAAGTGTGACAATGTTTATCGATTGATAGGGAACACCATTGCAGGTGGAGTTCCGATGGCTACAGTAGTGAAGAGGAAGCACGATACTCGGAGTAATTTGATGTCTCCTCAAATTACTTTTACTACAACAGCAGACACAGGTCATCCGAAAAGCTTCCAAAAGTACAAAACTGTAGACATGAAGAACAAATTCGAGGTTGGCTCGAGTTCACATCTTGAAATTAGCTGAATAAGCTAGTAGCCCAAGGGCAGGGGCTGGATGAGAGATGACGGCTGACGATTCGTGATGATGGCACGCCCGAGTTCAAGCCAAGGTGGAGATTGTTGAGTTTTAGATGTCTTGAACTCTAATTAGAGTTTGAGTTAAAGTAGGAATCCAAAGTTGGATTTAGATTTATATTATTAGGAGTTGTAATTGAGTAAAACTCAGTCCCAATAAGAGTCTATAAATATACTATAATATATAGGGCTTATGTGTGGCGTAGTATTGAGATTGAACTAGAGAGAAATAGAGAGAGAGGAATAGAGAGAATATAGAGAAGAGAAAGAGAGAGAGTGTTGGCTCTCGTGTGTGGGTCTTTCTAGTGCTTCTCGGTGGTCTCTCGTGGTGGTTCCTCGTGGTACTCTCTTGGAGATTCTCTCTGAAGGTGGAGGCGTTGCCGAGACTTGGAGAAAGAGTTTAGTTGAGTAAGAAAGAGTGAAGTCCTTCTTGTAAACTCTTGTAAAAGCCTTTATCTATTGATAGTGGATCTCCCGTTGTCTTATCTTGTTATTTCCTTTTATCTTGTATTACTTCTCGTTTCTTGTGTTGTTTGAGAACAAGGTGATCCGTGAAACTTCCGCTGCGAATCCCAACATTAGTATACCCTAAATTCTAAATTCTAAATTCTAAATTATAAATCCTAAATCCCAAATCCTAAATCTTAAACCCCAAATTCTAGATCCTAAATCCTAAATTCTAAATGCTAAATCCTAAATCCTAAATTATAAATCTTAGGATTTAGGGTATACTAATCTATAAATAAATCTAACGGTTTAAGATCTAATAGGATTAAGGCTAGAATTTCTATGCTTGTAATTTGGTATACTATGTAAAGACTCATACCAAGGTAAGTCGTTAGCCTTAGGAATTTTAATTTAAGGATAAAAAGGTCAAGTATTTATGGAAACTAATAAATATTTGTCCCCAAAATATAATCCCAAGAGATTCAAAGTTCATAGCAAGTAGTTATACATAATCCAGTGGGTAACTCTGCTAATATCAAGGAATCTTGAATACATCGAACCATCTTCACCTACTATAAATAGAGAGATATTTATGAAGATAAGAACTAATTTTCAATTTTTTTTGATCTATCTTATTTTTTATCACAACTGACTTAAATATCATAGTATCTATGTTAGAGAGTTTCTAATAGTTTTCTTTATGGTTTTTTTTATAAATTGATAGAGAAAAAAACTTAACAGATCTGATCTTGAATAGCTTGTTGGATCGAAGTCGATAATAAATTGGACTTCCACAACACACTTCATCCTAAACAATGTCAAATAATTTATTTTTAATTTTAATAATAAATTTACCTATTAATTTGACAAAATTTTTTAAAAAATATATAATTTTTTAAAATTTGAAGAAAAATATTATATACCTCAATAAAATTTAATGAAATTATATGCAAATGACAAAAAAAAAAGAAGAGAGAAATGCTAGATAAAAAGACAAAACCTAAACTGATGCTCAATGTAATTAAAATTTTTTAATAGCGTCGGCATGTACCATCATGTGTTTCTTTGTAATTCTATGTGATATAATTTTATTATTTTAAATTATATTATCGGTTAATATTTTCTTTAAAGGGATGCTTGTTTGTTCAAATTTTAAAAATTGACATTGTGAAAAAATTAAAAATTAAAGTTTTGTAGAAAATTTAAATTTTTAGAAAATAATTCCTAATCTCAAGAATTTTGATTTTTTAACCAAATTGACTGAAAATTAAAAGTAATGAAAGTTTTTCCAATCAGGTGAGTCACACTTGAACATAATTAATCTTCAATTTTTCATAATTAAAGATATTTTTAAAAAATATTTAAAAATGCTAAATTTTAATAATTAAGATGTTTGAGATATTTAAGTTATTTTTTACAATTAATTTAAACTATAATAATTAAGATATTATGGATATTTAATATATTTTCTATAACTAATTTTAATTTTTAAATAATTAAATTTTTTTGTATGTTTAAGGTATCTTTTAAAAATAAAATTATTACTAATTTTCAAAATTTTAAATATTTAACTATGATTTATTTGAATATTTTAAAATCTAAAAAATCGGAAACTTTCAAATCAAATAATAATTTTGAAAATCTAGAATTTTCAAAATGTCTTGAGCCAAGCAAATTTGAATTTTTTAATATTCTCAAATCTTGAGAATTTTACAAAACACTAATTTTTAGGAAAAAACAAATAGGCTCTCATGTGAAAAATACAATCGCCATTTTGACCTAATTTTACAAGTCAAGAAAATGATCAGTGAGAACGGGGACATGTTAGAATACGAGGTCTAATAGTCAAAAGCGTCGCACCGTGCACTCTAAATTGGGTCACCTTCAAATTATTAACTTTTTAAGAATTATTTAGGTTTTCAGACAGCAGTGACATTAAAATAGGACAACTTCCATTTTTTTTTTCTCTTAAATGTGTTGCAGCTGAAATTCATGTGCAACCACATGAGCAGAACAAAACGGGAAAGAATTACTAAATAATCAAATCTCATTCAAAATCAACTAAAATTAATCCATGTGATGATTTGTGAGGAAAAAAGATGTTTCAAAATGTGTGTGACATGCATGTTGTGCCTACCATGTTTTATATAATTTTAAATTATATTTAGTAAAAATCCTTTTTTTATTTAATATTCTTTTGTCCGCTATCTGATATGAAAGTATTTGAGTTTCTAATGATAAAAATGGGTGAAGAAAAAGAAAAAAAATAAAACAAAGAATAAGAAGAAGAAGAAAAAAAAAGTGATCTTGTTCCTGATTCGATAGTCTTGGGAGATAGAAAAAGAAGAAGAAGAAAAAGCGGATTTCATTCATGACCAGACGATCTTAGAAGATCTTCTTGTCTTTTTCTTTGTTGGGGAAGTCGAAAGATGATTAAACTATATCAATATAGTGGGTCGATTATTAAATCATCCCAAAAGTTTCAACTCATAAGATATGAACATTTTTTACTATATATATTAGATTTTATCTATCTAATATCAAATGTGAAACTAATTTATCACACATGATATTATAATAATCTTCCTCTTCAGGTGTGATTTACTCATATCAATTTTAATACTCTTAATTAAAAACACTTTTACTCAATCAATTCTACTATGTGACCTATATTAGTAGGTTTTTTTCTCAATTTTTTGATTTTTTAAAAAAAAGTTAACATGTGACTCAATTCAGTCGCATCATTACGGTAGTCTTTTACTTAACCAATTTCACTGTGTGACCTATACTAACGAGTTTTTCTCTTAATTTTCGATTTTTTGTAAAGAGAAACTAACATGCGACTCAATTTAGTCGCATCATAAGAGTAATTTCGATTTTAAGAGTTTGCACAATTTCGAATTTAAAATTTTAATAGCACTTATTGGAGGAGTCAAAAGAATATTAAACAAGATCAATATAGTGGGCTAAACACCAAATTATTTCAAAAGCTTAATCTCATGAGATATAAGCCTTTTTTATTCTCTCTCTCTCTCTATATATAAAAATTTATCTATTCAATATCTAATGTGAGATTAATTCATCACACCTGACATTTTAACACTTTTTAGCACAATTCCATTCCATCGCTAACCTAGAAGTTCTTGGGAAAAAAATTACATTTCATTTTGGATATCATCGTGCTTCTTGTTAGTATCACTGCTTGTTTCAAGTTTCAACTTTCTTCAGCATATTTTTCATTTTATGATCAGCGATTGTATTTGCATCTCCTTCAATATAGCTCTCAGAGTCCAGACACGATTTTTGTTCCACCAAACCTTGGATCTCCAAGTTGAACATGCTTGCCTTCCATTGTAATCTCTAATAACAACAATGCTGACATTAGCTTTGCCTATATTTTGGTTTTCGATACAAGGTTATTGTATTGGTACATTTTATTTGAGAATAATGAGTGCCTTGCTTCAAAAACATTCATTTTGCCTTGGCTATAGGAATCATAACATGGAGCCGGTCACCGCTGAGCCGCAAGAACCGACTGACATCTGTTTAGGTTGATTGCATGAGATGGCTGGGAGATGATGTTGTGTTCGTAGAGCGCGTATAATGGCCGTTGCAGCATGGTAGAACGAATTGCCTTGAAGATGTTATCATTACTTGCTTTTGAGGTGAAACAAAGAGGAGATCGTGATTAGAAGAGGTTAAAACATAGGGCGATCGATTCTTAATTCAATATGAATGAATTGATGCTCTCACTTATTTGTATATAGAATTATCAAAATCAATGGGTGAAAGAGTAGAAACCCAATATTGATATGTGGATTGGAATGAAAGGTTAAAATATTTTGAGCGCTGCAAGCTCCCCACTGTGTCAAACATCTATAATTTTCTGGAATAAGCAACTTTTTCCGTGCCATAGCTGATGGCTTATTTTGAAGAAGAGGATGGATGTGATGACAGTGTGAACTAACATCGGATCCCTCTCATCCTCCTAAGTAGCATTCTCTAGCTTATAAGAACCAAAAGCGAGTCTCCCTCAATCCATATAGGCGTGCTTGGGAACTAATGATGGATGGATTGAATGTCAGTCCTGTGGCCTTTAGCGTATTTATTGGTTTAATTTTAAATAAATTTAATTGTATAATTCAAATCAAATAATTTAAAAATATAGTAAATAACTCAAATTTAATTATTTGATTAATATTTGTATGATAATAAAAAATAATATAGATGGAGTCAAATTTTATGTGCGTTTATTTAAATGTTCCGGGATGGATCTTATCTTAAGCTTACCTGATTAAGGGATGATAAATTTTGTGAGGTAGAATCTAATTAAAAATTTGAATTTGAATTGATTTATTTGAATTATTTGGTGATTGAATTTTTTATAAATATTTTGATATTGTTTGTAATTACAAAAGTTTAATTTATAATTATATAATATTTGGAGGATTTTTTTTTGCAAAAGGCTAGTGGTAAACGGAAAACAAATTTGGAGGTTTTCATTTTTGTTTTTCTTTTTCTTCGGTTGCGAATAGAGTCCATTAGTTTTGATTTTGATTTTTTTTTCAATTTTTTTTCATTAAAAAAGGGTATGAACTCAAGATGGATCGGATGAGATTCACAAGAGAATTTTAAAATTTTATCAATCGAGTTTTCAAACTTTAAGGTATATAAATTTATTTAATTTAATTTATTTTTTTTTCTCGTGAATCTCAGGACAAGAGATAGCATTGGAGTTCACATTGAAGCCCTTCTCGTACTCCAAGCAGCTTCAATTGTAGCATTGCGTTGCTTTTAACACAAAGGTTCTTCCAACATCAATTAAAATAATAAAGCCCCTACCATATTAGCTGTCACACCGACCAAATTTCTATCCTGAAATTTCGCCTGTGATGGCGCCAAGGTTCGTCTATCTCAGCCCACCAAACTCGCACAAGCCCACAAGAGTATAGAGGAGAAGAGAAGTACAATAACCTTGCCAATATTTTATTACTCACATAAAAGGAAATACAACTCTTAATGCGGAGTGACACTACAAGTCTCTCTACCTGTGTGTGTCCCCAGCTCAATAGACCCCCTAGTCTATTTATAGTACACATATTTGGCTGCGAGCAACTGCTGGAGATCATGGAGAACATGTTCCACAATGTTTCCCTGCAGTTCAACCGCTGGAGGCCATGGAGAACATGCTCCATAATGTTCTCCTGGCAGTTAGTTTACTCTTTGAGCTACTGCCACCTGTCCCACGAGCCCTCAATTGCCTCTTTGCTAGCCACGTGTCCCTTGACAGTTGCGGCTCCGGTTCTCCAGCTTGTAGCCACGTGTCTTCAGCCTGAGACGCCAAGTGTTCAGGCTGTTCACATGCTCCTGTAGCTCACTTTAGCCAATTTGTCCCACTGCTCGCTCTGCAGGACTGTTTGGGCTGTTTGGGTCTCCATCCAAACATGTCGTGACTCCGTCACTTGCTGCTATGTGTGCTGCCCACGCACACATATGTTGGAGGTAGTCCGTCGTCTCGCATGATCATGCGCTCCCTCGCATGATACTCCTCGTAGTGGCACCGACCACCACAGTTGGTTGCTTGCTCGTATGCGTGATGCCCCTGCACATACACGCTGGAAGCACTCCATTGCCTTTGAGATCATGAGGTCTGTTATGTGATCTCGTTGTGGTGGCACCTACCACTCACAACGGGTGTGACAAACCACCCCCACCAGGAGATTCCGAAGTCCTCGTCGGAGTAGAGTCCATGTACTCCTTGATTTGTTTCTCGAACTGCCATAGTGTAGAGTCCCGCTCTCACGTGGCATCAGCCTCGCTACCGCCTTTTCACTTCACAAGAAAATCAGTCCGTCAATTCTTTTTGCTTTGCCCCATAGTTCGGTGTGCAAGGATCTTCTAGACCTCCTTGTCGAACTGCTTTCGAACTACTGGTGGAGCCCTCCTTGCTTGCTGTCTATCTCCAAGCAAGTCCCTATTGAAAGGTTTGAGAAAGCTTACATGGAATGTTGGGTGTACCTTCAGCCTGTCGGGTAGTTTCAATCGGTAAGCAACCTACCCGACTTTCTTCATCACCTCGAAAGGGCCGTCATACCTTGGTACCAATCCACGATGTACGGTCTTGCTGCTGATTTTCTTCCATATCTGTGAGTGAGTTTCAGTAGCACCATGTCCCCGACCTGGAACTCCAATAAATGCTTTCGTTCATCCGCATGCCTCTTCATGCGTTTTGCTGCCTTGTGCAAGCTGTCCCGAGCTTGTTCTATCAGCTCCTCCTTCTCCTTGGCTAAGCGATATGCAGCAGGGCACTTTCCTTGGTCCGTCGATTAAGCCAACTCGAGAGGAGTGAGATGCTGCTGTCCCATGACAAGCTCTGCAGGACTCATTCCTGTAGCTGACGACATGTGAATGTTATAACAGAATTGGGCTGTGTCCAACAGCTCCAACCAATTCTGCTGGTTGGCCGTCACATAATGCCTCAAGTATTCCTCCACCAAGGCATTGATGCGCTCCGTTTGGCCATCTGTCTACAGGAGATTAGCCGTTGAGAACTTCAACTCCGAACCCATCGAGTTGAAGAGTGCTATCCAGAACCTGTCCGTGAATCGAGCATCTCAATCACTCATGATGTCTTTCGGGACACCGAAGTGCTTCACCACATGCTTGTAGAACAGCCCAGCTGCTACCTCTGCTAGACATGCGTGTGGTGTTGGTATGAACACCGCATACTTCGAGAGTCGGTCAACGACGACTAACACTGAGCTCATCCCATCCACTTTGGGAAAGCCCGAAACAAAGTCCATGGAAATGGACTGCCATGGCTTCTCTGGAATAAGCAGGGGTTGCAGCAGGCCTGCCTGCTTCTTCCTCTCTGTCTTATCAAGCTGGCACACAAGACAAGTCTTGACGTACATCTCGACGTCTTCTCCCATTTTTAGCCAATAGTATGACCTAGACAAGAGTGCCATCATCCTTTGCCCTTCAGGATGTCCTGCCCATTGAGGATCGTGAGTTTCTCGCAGTAGCTCACGCCTCAGTCCTCCCACCTTCGGGATGTATAACTTGTTGCCTCTAGCATACAACAAGTTATCTTCAAGCCAATAACGCTTAATTACCCCTTCACGTACCTCTCCCCTGAGTTGTACGTATTCTGGGTCTGTGTTGGCTTGCTCTTTAACCCTCTCCGGTAGGGTTGACTGCACTGTGGACAGCGCAGCTATGTAGCATTGCACCTCCTTTTGGCTCAATGCATTCGCCACTTGGTTCTGTCATCCAAGCTTGTGCTCCCACATGAAATCAAACTCGGCCAAGAACTCCTGCCACAGAGCTTGTTTGGGGGTCAATTTCTTTTGGGTCTTGAAGTAGGTGTTTGCAACATTATCCGTTACAACCCTGAACTTCGTTCCCAATAGATAATGCCTCCAGGTGTCCAAGCAGTGCACCACTGCTGTCATTTTCTTCTCATGTGTGGTGTAGCGTTGCTCTGCATCCTTGAGCTTGCGGCTCTCGAACACCACTGGGTGTCCTTCCTGAATAAGAACTCCCCCAAGATCACGATCTGAGGCATCCGTATGTACCTCGAATGGAAGCTCGAAGTTAGGCAATCACAGCACCGATTCCGTTGACACTGCTGCCTTCAGCTGGTCAAACGCCGCTTGGCATGAGTCCATCCATGCCCATTTTTGACCCTTCCTCAGCAAGTCAGTCAGGGGATTCACTTTCCTTGAATAACCCTGAATGAATCTTCTATAGTAGTTAGCCAAACCGAGGAAAGAACGAAGATCCGATACCTTTGTTGGGGCCACCCAATCGATGATTGTTTGAACCTTCCTCTCATCCATTTGTATCTGTCCCTTGCTCACACTGTGCCCAAGGAACCTGATTTCCTTCCGACAGAACTCGCCCTTCTCCTTCTTGACGAAGAGCTTGTATTCTCTAAGCCGAGAGAATACTTTTCTGAGGTGGTCGACGTGGTCCGCCAACATCTCTGAGTAGATGACAATGTCATCCAAGTATACCACCATGAATCGATCCAAAAACTCATACAATACTTCATTCATCAAGTTACAAAAGGTTGCTCGAGCATTTGTCAATCCAAAAGGCATGACTAGGAACTCAAATGAGCCATACCTTATGACACATGTCATCTTTGACTCATCTCCCTCAGCAATCAGGACTTGCCAATATCCTGATCGCAAGTCCAACTTGGTGAAGTATGTCGCCTTGGCCAATCAATCGAACAAGTCACCTGCATTCGGCACCGGGTACTTGTTCTTGATAGTCACCTTGTTTAGTGCCCGATAGTCCACGCACATCGGAAGTGAACCATCTTGTCTCTGCTGAAACAACACCGGGGCACCATACGGGGCTTTTGACAGTTGGATCAGTCCCGCATCCAACAGTTCGTTGAGCTGTCTCCTCAGCTCCAAAAGCTCTGCATTTACCAATCGATAAGGGGCCTGAGCTGGAGGTTTAGCACCTGGCTCCAGCTCAATCTTGTGGTCAACTGCCCTCCGAGGGGGAAGTTCGTTGGGTAGTTTTGGTGGCATCACGTCTGTGTAATCCACCAGGATAGTTGCAACATCATCAGGTACCTCCATGACCTGATCCGGTTGTATCTCGATCAGTGTTGCAACATAGGTGGTCTCGCCCCTCTTGAGACCCGCTTTCAACTGTTGGGGAGACTGCATACCCGCTGTTGCAATTTTCCCTCCATATGCTGCCTGTATAAAGTATGGTGATTCCTCCGCAAAAATCAGCATACCTGATAGGTGAGGCACCAAGCTAGCCTTAGCTTGGACGAAGAAGTCTATCCCCAAGATAAACTCGAACTAATCAAGCGCGGAGACTGTCACACTGATCTCTCCCTCTCAAGCTCCAACTTTGTGGGTTGCGCTGGCCATTCCATGAATCGGAGTTGGCCCAGAGTTTACTGCCTTCACTTTCCATGAACTTGGTTGCACCTGCAAACCAAATTCGCTTACCAACTTATGGGAGAAGAAGTTGTTGGTCGCTCCTGTGTCCAACATAGCCAAAATAGGCCTCCCATTTAGTAGCACCGATGCATACATCAACCCTTTGCAAGGCAGCTGCCTTTCTGTCGTCATTGAGTTGAGTAGCTGCAATGGATTCATGCGTGGTGTTGCCGCCGCACCACGTCCTTCTTCCTCAGATTCCCTGAGAGTTATAGCAGATAGCTTTTCCCTCCTCGGACATTCCCTTGCTTGATGAGGACCATTGCATATAAAATAGCCCTGCTCTCTGCTGGTGGGCTGCAACTTGGACTGGCTTGGTTCTGCAACCTTCTTGCCCTTTCGCTCGGGCTTCTTGCCATTCTTATGTGCATGCCCCATCTTCCTTCCCTTCATGGCCGTTTTGGTGGTTGTCGTCAGCTTGAAATCTACCAAGCCTTCCGCAGAAGCAATAGCCGTAGAAAGATCCCTCACTCTTTGTCGTCGGAGTTCAACTTGAGCCCACAGCTGCAAGCCAAAAAGAAAGTTGTACAACTTGTCCTCCTCGGACATGTTGGTGATGTCGAGCATGAGGGAGTTGAATTCCCTCACATACTCCCTTATGGTCCCCGAATGCCGCAGCTTCTTCAGGGATTATCGCGCAACCCACCCTGTGTTGTACGGAAGGAACTGCTCCTTTAGTTCCTTCTTGAGGATCTCCCAATCCTCCAGCTGAGCTCTCCCAGCTCAAGCATTCTCCGATGCTCTGATACCACTTGTCACACCGGCCAAACTTTTACCCTGAAATTTCGCCCGTGATGGCGCCAAGGTTCGCCCACCTCAGCCCGCCAAACTCTCACAAGCCCACAAGAGTATAGAGGAGAAGAGAAGTACAGCAACCTTGCCAACCTTTTATTGCTCACATAAAAGACAATACAACTCTTAATGCGGAGTGACATTACAAGTCTCTCTACCTGTGTGTGTCCCCAGCTCAATAGACCCCCTAGTCTATTTATAGTACACACATTTGACTGTGAGCAACTGCTGGAGATCATGGAGAACATGTTTCACAATATTCTCCCTGCAGTTCAACCGCTGGAGGCCATGGAGAACATGCTCCACAATGTTCTCCTGGCAGTTAGTTGACTCTCTGAGCTACTGCCACCTGTCCCACGAGCCCTCAATTGCCTCTTTGCTTGCCACGTGTCCCTTGACAGTTGCATCTCCAGTTCTCCAGCCTGCAGCCACGTGTCTTCAGCTTGCGACGCCAAGTGTTCAGGCTGTTCACATGCTCTGAGGTCTCGTCCAAAAGTCAAATGGTTTAAGACCAACTTACGAATTTAGCCGATAACCAAATCAACTTAGGGACAACCTGCGGTCTCATCCAAAAGTCAAACGATTTACGGACAACTTACAATCTCGTTTGACAACCAATCCAACTTAGGGCCAGCATGCAGTCTCGCCTAAAAGTCAAATGGTTTAAGGTCAATATGTTGTCTCACTCGATAATCAATCTGACTTAGGACCAGCCTATGGTCTTACTCGAAAGTCAAAATAGTTTAGGACTAGTCTACGGTCTCATTAAATAACCAAGTTGACTTAGAACCAGCCTGCAGTCTCACACGAAAGTTAAAATAGTTTAAGATCAACTTGTAGCCTCGTCTGACAATAAATTCAACTTGGGACCAACTTGTAATCTTATTCTAAAGTCAAATAATTTAGGGCTAACCTGCAGCCTCGCTCGAAAATCAAATAGTTTACAGTCAGCCTATGGTCTCACCCAATAACCAATCGACTTATGCCCAACTTGCAATCTCATTTAAAAGTTAAAATGGTTTAGGGTCAGCCTGCGACTTTGCCCAACAACCAAATCGACTTAGGGCTAGCTTGTGTCTCACCTAAAAGTTAAAAAAATTTAGGACCAACTTGCAGTCTTACCTAAAAGTCAAAATGATTTAAGACCAGTCTAGGTCTTGTTTGATAGCTAAATCAACTTAAACCCAGTTTGCAGTCTCACCCAAAAGTTAAAATGATGCAAAATCAACTTACAGTTTCACCCGAAAGTCAAAATGATTTAAAATCAGCTTGCAATTTCGCCCTAAAGTCAATTTGAACTTATGGTCAACTTGCAAACTTGTCGTAATACCATTACAATAGCTTGAGAGATCTCTAATCAAATCGATTAATATAAATTAATTAAATTAAAGTAACTCAATTTCATTGAACTCAACTAAAGAAAATAAACAAAATTAAATTAATTCAAATAGATCACCAAATAGATCTAAATTAATCAAATAAGATAGGCTAAAATTCAAATTAAACTTGACCCAAAATCTAAATTGAGTTAATTCAAACCACATCAATTCATATTCAAACCCAATTGGATCAAATCAAGCCTCAACCAAATCAAGCCCTACCTGAATAAGTTTAAATAAAATCGAGTCCTACTACATGTGCTAAATCTTTAGCAACACTTCGCAACTATGAATAATGAGTGATATTACCATCCGAACCCAAACCAAAGTAACTTCAAATAGAACTAAACTAGGTCAAATTGAGTCTTACTGAGTATGTTACAAGAGCCATCATAGCACTCTAAAGCTTTACTCAACTCCACAAGTAGTGAGTAATGACACTTCAAAATGAAAGATGTTAATATAGATGCCCACACGCTATGAAATACCTCAGAGATTAATATCGATGTCCCACAGGTTATGAAACATCAAACTAAAGAAGTCAATACCCATGCCCTACAAGCTATGGAATGCTTCAAAAATAAAAAAGATTAATACTAATATTTTATGGGGTATGGAATACCTCTGAGGTAAATACAAATGCCCCACAGGTTATGGTGTAGGGTTATAGAATACATCAAATCAAAAAAGTTAATACTGATGTTCTATGAGTTATGAAATACTTCAAAATTAAAGAGGTTAATACTTATGTTTTATGGGCGATGGAATATCTCAGAGGTTAATACTGATATCTCATGAGCTATGAGATACCTCAAACTAAAATGTTAATACTGATGTCTCATGGACTATTAAATACTCCAAAATCAAAGGATCAATATCAATGTCCCATGGGCTATGAAATATCTCAGGGTTAATATCGATGCCCCATGTGCTTTGCAATACCTCAAACCAATGAAATTAATACTAATGTCCTACATGCTATAGAATATTTCAAAATTAAAGAGGTTAATACCAATGTCTCATGGATTATAAAATACCTTAGGGGTTAATACTGATGTCCCATAGGCTATGAAATATCTCCCATAGGCTATGAAATATCTCAAAGTAAAAAAGTTAATATCGATGCCCACAGACTATAGACTAATTCAAAATCAAAGAGGTTAATACTAATATCTCATGGATTATGAAATACCTCAAAAGTTAATGTCAATACCCTATGGGTTATAGAATACCTCAAACCAAAAAAATTAACACCAATGCCCCATAAGTTATGAGATACTTCAAAATCAAGAAGATTAATAACGATACTCCATAGGATATGAAATACCTCAGACATTAAAATTGATGCCCTATGCACCATGAAATACTTCAGAGGTTAACACCGATACCCTACAAATTATAGAATATCTCAAACCGATGAGGTTAATACCCCACAGATTATGAAATACCTCAAACCCAAAGAGGCTAACATCCATGCTCTATGGATTATGAAATTTCTCAAATCAAAGAGTTTTACACTAATGCCCCACGGGATATGGAATAACCATAGGATCAAGAGATCGAAAGTCATCACCAACACTCAAAGCCATGGAAACTCTTCCATCTTTCCATGACCCATCAGACAATACCATTCATATCTACCGAGAATCAAGTCAAGACCCATTCAAGTCAAGATTTCATATGGTCCAACGTAAAGGAATGAAATAGCAATACACATCAGAGCTTCTTTTCCACTCTTTTATTTTATTTTATTTTTTTTTTGTTTTCTCATAATGAATTTCATTGTAAAGTGAGGGTACGCCCTTAGTTAAATCATGTACCCTCTCAAAATCAATTAAATACTTTTTTTATTTTTATGCCTCTATTTTATTAATTAGGTTTCTTGTTTTATGAGATTTTTGATAATCATCGGGATAATTAATAGTAAAAGATTATGTCTATTAAAAGTCAATGTTCCGATAACACCTAATAGTACACTCAAAATAAAATACACTTTGATTTGTGTATTGAGGTCCCTCCCTAAGGTCTCCGTCACTCCGTGCCACCAAAATCAATTCGGTAAGTAGCTCTTACAATCATCCGGTGGTAGCCAAGAACCAGCCAAGGTGTTCAAGTACGATCACAACTTATTACAATTCCCTTGTAGTGTAACAAATCTGGGTGTAACAAATCTGGGTGTGGATTTGTTATTAGCCAAGGACAACAAACTTCTCATGGTTTAGTATTGAAGTGGGCTTTTTTACTTTGGATGCATCAATTCACATCCCGACCTTTGGATTTGATTCTTATTAACTTTTTGACTCTGAGGGCCTACCTCAAGCAGTTAATTCAAGCTTTGATTTCAGTTTGTGTCTACCTAATTTAACTGAGCTACTCCTTATAGCCTGATGTATCACCAATCTCAAAGGTACAGACACAAAAAAACAAAAAATATTTAGAAGGATATGGACATAATTAGAAAATTTAAAGAGGTATAGACAATAATAGAACATTTTTCAAGGGCATAAATAAAAAATTCTTTAATAATCTCCAAATATTTAGCTCAAGTTTTTTATCCATTTTAGTATATTAAATTTTTTTTCTTTGCTCATATTTTATATTTCTATTATTTGTTGGTCCCCCTCAAAGGACCGCTATTGGGTTGAGCTAAACTTAGGCATGACTAGGGGTGTCAATGGATCCAAGGCTCATTGGACTCAAGTATTTAATCAATTAAATATCTATTTAAAATCCATCCATTAAATCTAATGGGCTTTAATGAGATAGCCAATTAGGTTGTAAATTTTATAGAGTTTTTTATCATTGAGTGTGGAATTTGGCAAAAGCTAGGTTTTGTGAGGCTTTTGGTTCGAGTTAAGCTTATGCATAGATTCAATGTGTTTAGCTTTCTAATAGTTTGAATATTCATATATTTTTTATTGCGTGTGATTTGGAGATTGTGGAGGCCTAGGATAACCACTTCAAAGAACTAATCTTGGTGCAAGATATTTTGAATCCCAAAAGCAGAGTTCAATAAAGAGTAGATTTTTTGTTGCACAGCTATTGAAATTTACACTCAAATGATAAATTGTTTTTCTATGAGATGTGATAATGGCATGATTTGTTTATTCAGTTTCGTCTGAAAGAAGAAAAACACTCTTACTGGAGCTTATCCAAAAAAAGAATTTGAAGAGGAATTTCTAGGATCTTCCCTGTGAAAACCAAAAAAAAAAAAATGGACCTACTTGTAAATTTCTTAAATTCAGGGGTTTTGTGTAAAATCACTATTTTTTTGTGAAAGAAAAATAGAAAGGAATAGCGGTTAGGGTTTGGCAATAATGACAAGCTCGATAACATGTGAGAAGTCAAAACTTTGGTTTTCTCCTAAAGTTTTGAACTTTCTAACTAAACAATGATATCATCTTTTCTCTTAATCGAGTCCTGGTTCATATTCTCCATATTCTTAAATTTGAGACTTTGATTTTGGTTCTATTCTTATATTAATTCTTATCTTATTTTTGTAAATCCTTATGGACTAGCATGTTTAATCCTAAGATATAGGTTGTCTTCGCCCTATTGTGATCTTATTATAATTATTTCTATCTTAAAATTAAACCAAATTTTGCTACTAAATATTTGGAGTCTATCTTGATGTTTAGAATTTAGCATGATTAATGTAATCATTTTGAAGACAAGATTTAAAAGCATGATTTGGAATATCATTAATAAGATCAAGAGACTATTGTGTCTTTTTTTTATCTAAGTTAATTTTTCATTCCAGAATTGTAAGAAGCTCATATACATGGTCTAGAGGTCAATTATATATGTTAAAGGCTTCAATCTTGAAATTATTGTGGCATTGGTGTGGGTCCAAATTAGATCCATTATGACATATATTCATTAGTCTTAATATCAAGGTATAATAGATGTATATTATAAGTTTTGATTTTGGAAGTATTATAGTTTTTTGATATATTGAATGTGAAATTAAGATAAAATTACTGTAGTACATTTTCTTGAACGAATTTTCAGTAATACTTTTAGTATATATTAAAGTCAAAGAAAGTAGCTAAAGTTGTGTTTGAATTAATGTGTTTGAAATCATGTTGTTTGATATTGGTAGTGATGATTATATTCATTTTACTTTTTATGTTTGGATGAGAAGACTTGAGCTAGTTTCCTTGTATTTATCATAATTCTCTATCAAGTAAGTGAATGAGACTTAAATTTTTGGATGATTATAAACCATAAATATATTATATATATATATAGCTTGCAATATTTCTTGATATTTTAAAAATATTATGAGTAGTATATCCTGCCTTACATTTATGATATATTGTATTATCTTAAAAATGTGAAAATCATGCATGTGAATTTATAAAAATGATTATTTACCTTTTAACATTTATTTGGATTCTTGTATTTGAACTTGAAAACCATGCATATATTTATGTGTAAAAACTTCCTGATTTATAAATGTTCTTGGATCTTGGTGTTATGTTTTACTATGTTGTTTCCCACTTGATTCCTATTTTTCTTGACCGATGAGATCAAATGGCCATATTGACATGTCCTGCATCCGGGGTCTGACATTTCCTTTGTCATGATGGGGGCATCATGGAAGCAATCCAAGGGATACTCCTGAAGGTTTGTTGAAGATTATCAGCTTGCTTTGGAGGCAATGAATGAGTCAGAAGGATTTGACAATTTGGGTCATGTTGACACTAAGGATTTCTGTGTGCCTAAAAGGAAATGCATTAGCTTAAACTAGGACAAATGTGTACCTTTTTATGTTCCATCAGAAATTATTTCTTTTGCCAGTACATCAAGTTCAAACATAAAAGATTTGAAAATGAGATTAACAATAGAGCTCACACAACTTCTAGCATTCCAGATCAAAACATGATCTAGAAGTAGGATAGGTGTAAATTTTGCTACTCTTTGCTTATCCACTGACATGCCTGTCAAAAAATAGGGTACTGTTGGACATAATGACTCCAATTTGAAGCATAGGGTTACAGGAAGGTTCGAAGGATCATGATATAGTCTCTATAACACCTCAATACCTCACCGACAATAATATAAGTGTTGAAAACTTATAACTAAAAATTAAAACTAATGCTCAAAAAAGAGAATATTTTTTCTCATTCCAATATCACATGTCTTCCTCTAACATCGATCCATCACCCATGCTAGTACTTGAAAGAGATAAACAATAATCTCATAAGCATATCCACATGCTCAGTAGATAAACTTCCTACCCTCACTACAAGGAATATATTAAGCTTACAAGTGAACAACAATAATCAAGGAAAAAAATCACAAAACTACTAGATCTCAAGGGAATACCAACAACTAAGGAATATTAATTCAAAAGAACAACCAATAAGAAGAAATATCAAAATCATAAGGACAATTGACAACCAACAAAGAATTAATATTAGCTACCAACAACCAAAAACTATCCACTAGGGTCAACAACTCACAACCAGAATCAATAATTAACATCCAAGCAACGAACATTTGACCAACGTGTATACAGAGAGAAATGCATACTCTAGAAAAATAACTATTTTGGAGCAAAAGATGGCAATAGATATCCGAGGATTGGCATTATCCTAAGATGAGCGTATTCTTAAAACTCTCTGAGAGTTGTGTCCCTGCACTCCCCATATAGTAATGAATGGTGCTCACCCGGTACAATGAACATGTCTCTTACACCATCCAAGACTGGTGGTCACCATGTCTGATGATCCAACTAATCCTGTAAGAAAATCGCACCCATTAATACTAATTTGTATGTCCTTGGAGACAAGGTGATCCAATATAAATCTCTCAAATCAACCTAGACAACTGTAATCAACTGAAATGAGCAATCAAAAGAGAACTACAATATTCAAAGGAATTATTTGATCAAAATTGAAATGATAGAAGGCTAATATCAGATATTTCAATCTCAAAATAAATTATACTCAAAAAGATAAATTCAACAGATATTGAATCAGTGAATTTAAAGCTCAAATGAGAAAATTAAATCAATTTAAAAAATTATTTATAATTAAAGCCCCTGAAATATAATTTAATTTAAATTTAACAATATAACACCAATTAATTGTACTTTAATTATCAATTTACAAAAATCATCTTAGCTAAATAGAGTTCACATTCCTGATAATAATAAAAACTTTTAGACTTAGCCCCCCATGAAAACCAAAAATCTCACTCCTATCACACTAATAAGAATAAAAAATTTAAATACATTTACAAAAAACCTCGAAATATAATTAAATCTAATATCATTACTTTAATTTTGTAAATATATCTAATTTGATATTTTATAGAAAAATCTCTGATTATAATAAGTTAAATTTTGTATTATCTTCCAAAAGCACCCCTAATAAGAATCAAACCCAGAACCATCATGAATCAAAGTCAAATTCGAAACCATGTTAAACCCAACCCAGAATCGGTTTCAACTCTATCCAATAATCCAACTAACTTAAACTCGTTCAAACCAAATTGGTCATCACCCAAAACCAAATTCAAAGTAAACTAACATCAAATCAAACTAAAACCCAAAACAACCCAAAACCAAAATAAGCCCAAATCCAAAACCCATCTTCTCCTTTTTTTTCTCCGCTTCATAGCCCCAGAACTCCAACCCTAACCCTAACCCCTAGCGCGTATGCCACCGCCGTACGCTGCCGCTCGAACCGCAGCCCACACGCCGGTGGCCTGCGCAGCCTCGCGCACGCTGCCTATAGCCCGCGCACCTCCCCGCGACCCACGCTTGCAGCCATGCAGCCACCGCGCCTTGCACACCACGTGCGTCCCGCTCGCCACACCGGCCCAACAGCCATCGCATCCGGACGAAGAAGATGGTGTTTTTACATAAAAGCCCTCTTGCAATTTGAATTTTATATCTAGGTCTCTAATTTTGATTGTTCTATCTCAATCAAGTCCTCTCTATATCAATTTTTAATACAAATATATCTTTTTCTGAAATAGTTTCAAATTTTCGAAAATCAAAATGCATCTATTCTAAATTTTAGGTGTAATTATTATCTATAGACATATTAGTAATTGTCCATAATTTTTTCATCTATAATTTCATTAAAAATAGATATGAATCAAGGATTAGTAAGGAAGAACGCCAACAACGAGGATCTCAATTTAAAATAAGAATCACCTACCACTACAGTAGTCCTTATCGATTTTCACATTAACAAATTCTTTTAACCTATAATTGTCGGTGAATACCTTGATTCACAATCGCCACCATCAAAATTAAACCTAAAATATTTAGGGTTTTACAAATTCTATTTAAAACATAGTGATATTAGGTCGGATGTATAGAATCTAAGCTAATATTTAAATCATAATCGTCTAATAACATCATACCACATGTAACCACCCATTATTCACAGTAACCGCCCACTATTTTCGTGTAACCACCTTTATTTATATGTAACCACCCACAATCCACATGTAATCACCTACTATCCATAATCCTAACAACTGATTGATTAAAACCTACAAATAAATCAACTTCCATTCTTTACAGAAAGATAACACTAAACTCTCTAGGATCGAGAGCCTGTTTGAAGATAAAAAGAGTCAAGGAACGATCGTTGGGAAGACTTACGGAGTGGTAAAAAGATTCGAGACGATCATCATCGAGATTCGAGATAAGTTGAGTTATTTTCATCCGTTCTATCTTTGCCTCTATTCCTGAGACAAGTTCATATTAAATAATTAGTAAACTTAATGACCCTCATAATATTTAGAAGAATGATAATAACCTAAATTTAAGCAAAACTTAATAGAAATTAGATATGTCTAATTTTTGAAGTATTATCAATATATAACATGTTTTGCAAATAGAAAGATTAGAGGGTTAGCTTTGCAAAATTTTCATCTTTCTCTCCGATCAGCGTCGACTGCTCACCGGCTACCGATAGTGGGAGGCGTGCGGCTGTGTGGTTCACTAGCGTGCGGGCCAGCAGGCGGCATGGATTGCGTTGTGCGCCAGAGGGCGAGGCAGCGCGAGGCTACGTGGGCTGAAGTTCCACCAGTGCGCAAGGTAGCGTGCGGGGCGACGTGAGTCTAGCGACGACCGGAGGTGGCGGCCTGGCGACGGCCATGGCCCAGCGGAGGCGGTAGCAAATTAGGGTTAGGGTTTTGAGGAGGAAGAAAGATTGGTTTTGGTTTTGGTTTAATTTAAAGTTGGTTTTGGTTTAGGTTTAGTTTAAAGTTGATTTTAGTTTTGGTTTAGTTTAAAGTTGATTTTGGTTCAAGTTTAGTTTAAAGTCGATTTTGGTTTAGATTTGGTTCAGAATCGATTTTGGTTTAGATTCTGGTTTGGAATTGGTTTGAGTCAGGCTTGGGGTTAATTAAACTAATGATAAGGTAAATGGTTTAAATCAAGTTAAGTAATATGGATTCATGATTTGGTTTATTGAATTAAGTCTGATTATTATGAATTGGAATTAAAATTGATTGAAGATTAAATGGGAGGAATTTAGTAAGATTGATTAAATTGATTAATAAATTGATTTGAATTTGGGATAATTGTTTTATGATTGTATTGAAATTTGATTGGGATACTTAAATTTCATTAAGGATGAATTTGTAAGATAGATTCAAATTACAATTTGTTTGGAAATCGACTGGATTGGTTATGATTTAGAAACTCAAAGGACTAATATATGAATCAAATTGTATTGGGAACTTTTATGAAAAATATACTATAAGGATTAAATTTGAAATTATTAAGGACTTGTGTGATAAATTGCTGAATCTGATGATGATAATCTAATAATTTTGAGGTTCATAATGTAAAATTGATGAAAATTATTTATCTTGATGACGGAATTGTAATTTGAAATGATATAGAGGCTAAATTGCATATACACATTTGGACAGTCATAACCTTCTCATTTAAGATCCGATTATGATGATTTAGGAGTCGTTGAACTCGGATTTTCATGTTGATTCTATTTGTGGTCTCAAATCCTTCTTTTTGACAATGTTTACTAGCTGATTAGTTTGATTTGTGATCGAGTCGACTCCTTTCTATCGTTTGGTAATCTTGACTCGATATTTATTGTGGCTGAGCCTTTAGTATCTTGAGGGACGTATGCAGTGGGACTCTATTTGACTGGTACCAGTCGGCGATTCCCTACTTCAATACGAGATTAGCAAGACTGTCAAATGTGACAGTAGTCGGTCTCCTGAGTTGTAGGGGACGTGATTCGTTGTGTGACTAGACGAGATCACCACTCCATCAACAGTTGGGAGTACAGCGTAGTATGACTATGCTTGATAGGGGGTCCAACCACACCCATATACTGATTTGCGTGTAGATTGATTTGACTCTGTTTGGTGGGGGGTGCGACCATCTCCATAATATCTGTAGGGGAGTCCATAGTCACTGTCCTTAACGACTGGCTATCGTGGATGTGATATCTTTGTTGATTCATTTCTTACTGTGGATGTTGATTTATCTAATCATCATTGTCGTTGTATTATTTCTGATACTACTGTTGTTAATTATATTATTGCCTCCTAAATATTGATCTCTCTTACTGTTTGGAGGAGGTAGCTCCCTACTGAACATTCTTGGCTCACTCTTTGACCGTTCTCATCCATAAGAGAGTAGCAGGTAGGCGTAGGTGACTACAATAGCAGTGCGTACGTGCGCGACCACACTTGGATCTGCTTTATTTACATGTTATTTTATTTTTATGTATGAGAATTCTTTTGAGAAATTTGAGTATTTCTGACTAGATCACTTTTTTTTATGTTATCTGAATTATATTTGCATAAATGTAATAAATCTTAATTTTATATATTTTGTAAACCTTTTATATGTATGTTGTCCACTTGTATTGTAATTCAATTGGACATGACAGAGTTGTTACACCACAACGGTCCAATAAAATTATATCGTAATAAACTATCAAATTAAATTAAATACTAACCATCTAAATGACAATCAAATTATAAAAGTCTCTGTTAGCAGCTCAGATCTAATGTTGATGAAACAGTGGGAGACGCCTCTTAAGTGCTTAATGTCACACCTGTATGCTTGGGTGTTCAATGCTCATGTTGATGAAGTGAAGCTAAATACTTCAGATTATTGCACGGTCATCAAGCATCCCATGTATCTTGGAACTATCAAAACTAAGATAGCTTCAGGCAACTGTCCTAGTCCATGGGCTTTTGTTTCAGATGTTAGACTTTCTTTCACCAATGCAATGACATACAATCCACCAGGCAATGATGTCCATATAGTGGCAGATACAATGAGCAAGTTTTTTGAAATGAGGTGGAAACCTACTGAGAAGAAACTGGATAGAACAAAGGCAAGTGTTAAAAGAGAGGCTGACAATCCCACTCTATCATCACAGCCAAAGAGTAGGAATACTCCATCTCTGGTTGAGAATGTGAATGTGCCAAAAACTACAAAGCCAAAGATGACAGCCGAGGAGAGGCAAAGTGAAGGCATAGTGACAATGCAAATCAGATGAGGGAGGATGAAGTAGAGATTGATATTGATTCACTTAGTGAGGCTACATTGTTCAAGTGGCAGAAGCTTCTTGATAAATATTCGCAGGAAAAACAGACAGGACAGCTGGCAAAGGCCGAGCCTTGTGTAATGGAGGTGTGTTTTTGTCCCCTTCAGGTTCATGTATTGTCAATTAAATATCTAAAGGAGATTATCACAATTTTGCTTTCTCCCGTAATCTTGAATAATTTCAGCGTTAGCAACTCATCTACACTTCTTTGCAAAGGTTAACCCCTGCTTTCCTCAAGACACGTTTACTTAATATACTACTGGAGTTCATTTTCACTTATTATCATGTTTGTGCAGGCAATGAACCTCCTGATGAGGATATAGATATTGGTGGCAGTGATCCTCCGATTTCAAGCTATCCTGCTGTTGAGATAGAGAAAGATACCACAGGCAAAAGCAGAAACTGTAGCAGTTTGAGCAGTTTCAGTAGTGATTCCAGCTCTTCCAGTGGTCTGTATTTGTCTGTTTTCTTGTACTTTCTGTCTTCCTCTTCTTTCTATCTAGTAATTTTGCTTGAAAACTTTTTTAGGATCTTCTCAGTCATTTTTGGTGCATTGTGTTGCATGGGTGTTTTTTTCTCCCATTCATTGACAGCACGGCTGACACTATTCAGTTCCTTGTTTTACTTCTCCCTTGCAAATCAATGCTCTTGAGCTATATCTAAGCTTTTTTATCCCACATTATAGACAGATACATCTGATTTATATGAATATCTTATTGGTGGCTCTCATGTGTCAGTGCTTATGACCTTCAGTGTTTTGCCAAACCATCTCTATCTCTGTCAATTGATGGTGCATCTGATGATAGTAAAAATGGCACCAAATCTCTGATCCTTATTTTTATATGTCGACACTGCAATCAAGATGACAGCCTATTACCAACTCTAGTAGTCAGTTTTCTTTCTCATTTTTTTCTTGGTGCCATAGGAAGGGACATAACTTTTCTTTAATCAATGGAGCTTCACTGTATGCCACTCAATATGATATTAAGGATCCAATTCTAGGTGGCGACAACATCTGCAAAGACTTGAAAAGTCATTCATGCTCAGTTATGGATATCCTCGCATTCCAACGTTGATTGTGTTGTCAATCACTATTTTAGACTTGTTGGATATATTTGTTGACAGATGGAATGCTAATATGTTACTATTGCATCGTACATACTGTGAACCAATTTATTTTTCTCTTTGTTCAAGAATACCAATTATAGCTGTCATCTTGGTTATGAAAGACACAAAAATCTTGTTTGTTCTTTCATTTGAGTTGTTTTGAACTGAGGTGTGCTCAGGCATTTTTCCCGTTCTCCCTCTCTTTCACCGAGATGAACTGCTTTATTCTTATGAAGAACAAGCTTTTTACTATGGGTGGATATGTTTCACTGGTCAATAACCAATGAAATATGATGTCCTCCAATTTATTCCACTATTATTTCTACGAGGTTATAAGTGTTCATAGTCCACTTCAAAACTAATATTTTATTTCTCTGACTTTATTTTAATATATGGTTTACACTTTGAAATGAAGATCATGGGCTTCAGTTGGCAAATGTTGATTTACAGAAATAAAATAAATTTTTAGCAGGTCAAGTGAGCTTTTGTTGCTTTTGTTTTGGGCCTTATAATCTCTCTCCCTCAAAAGCTTAACGTCCTCGCTGAGTTAACCCACGGTCCACCCGATCCCAGGATTCTGTTTTTCTCAGTTTTTCAAGAAAAGGCTTTATTGTTGGATCTACTGCAGTCATCATATTTAGCCCAATCTCAACTTTAATATTTTATCGATGTGGAATTAAAGACAACTGTTACCTGTTATAGGCCTACTGTCTGTCTACTGGTCCACTGGTCCCATCGGACCTTACACAGGGAAGGTGTTGGATCAGAGACAATGATGAATCTAGAGAAAGTGATATCATGAAGACACTAGATACAAATGGTGAGTTCTTTAGTTCTCTGTTCCTTATCTTAAACTGATTTATTGGAACTTTGCTTCTGTATATAAACAAAATAGCTTGTGCTGAAAATTTACTTCAGCATATGTTTGGCGGTATTTGTCATTGTACCAACATTCAGGGTCTGTTGGTGATCATGATCAAACCGAACAAAACAGCCACTCATCTCTATCTGTTGATGTAATTAGGGAGAGAGAGGGTAAGCATGAATTTTGAACAGCTAACGATAAGGCCCGGAGGGTCCTGAGTACTTCATTTGCGTGGATTACCTTACGTTTACCATATGGAATTTTAGAGGAGAATGCTCCATCTGATAGGCAGGTCTCCCCAGAAAAGCTGTATCGAGCAGCTTTATTGAGGAATCGCTTTGCAGATACGATCCTCAAAGCTCCTGAGAAGACCCTTCGCCAGGTTGGTTGCAGTAGCTAAGTCTAGCAAATATTATTCTCGCTGCTTTCATTTATCTGCATGTTTAGACCATGGGCTTCACTACATGCAAACTTTTTGTGCCAAGGTTGAAAAGGATAACCCTGAAAAACTGCGACGGGAGAGGGAAGAACTTGAAAGGCAACAAAGGGAGGGTAGTCAACGCTATCACCCATTACCTTCCGTGGTCATATTGTTTGTCGAATAATATATGCAGAGAAAGCACGATTGCAAGCAGGAGCTAAAGCTGCAGAGGATGCTTATAAGCGAGCTGAGGCTGTAGCTGCTGCTTATGCTAAGCGCATGAGGGAACTCGAGAGATAAGCAGCACGTCATGCCTTGTTGAAGTCATTATAAGTTCTTTTCTTAGGGACCTTTAAACGGGCTTCGTACTGCCCTTCTGCTTTGATAGCATTTGCATTGGAAATAAAGTAAGACGGATATTGAGCTTAAATGTCTCAAATTTAAATTTAAATTAAAATTAGAACAAAAATTCAAAGTTAAAAATAATTTTTATTTATGAAGATCCGCAAAAGATAGTAAAAAATTAAAAAAAATTAACCTAAATAAGTGATGAAAACTAGGATGAGATATATAAGAAAACATTGAATTTAATTATTCTAAATATAACTGATAAGATTTTATATAATGCCGTCAATAAAGAAATAACAGTGAATTTCTTTTTTCTCGAGCACGGAGCTCACCTACTTACTCCCAAGCCAAAATCGCAGTCTCTCTTTTGTGAACTGCAAACTTTCATGTTCAAAGGATTGCATTGTCTGAGGGAGTAGAGTGACTAAGCAGCGCCTACCAAGCTAAGCTTTCGTTGAAAAGGATAGACAGGTTTCTTTACGGTGCTTGCCCTTTTTTAAGTATTTCTTGATGGTTAGGTTACTTGGTTGAGCGCCAATGCTCAATCTAATCTAAGGCTCCCACTTTTTCTGGAAGAAAACAGGGTAAAATATGAAGCCATCGAAGGCTTAAATATTTTTTGCTGAGATTACTTCAAAAAATTCTTTACAGAGCCCAACCTACTAAGGAGAGCAAATCAGAAATGAATAAAGTAAACATGATTGCCATAATTTTGCGTGTGAATCCTCCTCTCCTGTGTTCTCACCTATTCTATCTGTTCACTCCCCCGAGCTTTGGGCTTCCCCAACTATAATAAATAAGGAAGTAAACTGGTCTCCTTCGTCTTGCTCGGTGAAGGAACAAAAGCCAACTTCTGTTGAAGGAATAGGAGCAACACTAGTTACATCAAAGTCAGCACAAGCAAAGATCTCTTGATTCCTAGCAACCAGGCCGGCTTGAAAGAAAGCTACCTATCACCTATCTCACCAAGCACTTTGAAGGGTGAGCCTTTACTTTTTGGATCGTCTTTTGCCCAATGCAGTACCCTCCCATTTTTTGGTTCCCATTGGGTTTACCTTGTTTATAGGTGAACAACAATAACACAACTACGTTTGCTTTTTCCCTCCATGAGATGAGCCCAGTGCATTGGACCAATGGATAAAAGAATTGAGTTGGCCCAAAAAGCGTGTTATGCCAACACGCACAAACAAAGGCTCACTACAGTCATTCTTTCGGGTAAAAGAAGCACATTCATGTTTCAATTTTAGAACCTTACATGTTCCCAACGTTCAGGTCTTTTAACTTTTTTTTGTTCCTAACTCAATCCTTTTTTATAGACTTTTTAATGAACTGCCCCACACTAATGAATTTGAAGTCCTCTGGACCAATATTTCTAATTCAAAATGATCAATAAAGTCTCCTCATCTAAATGTGGGAGGCACTCAAATATGTCATTTTTTACCTTTATTTATAAGCTTGAGTATTTGATAAGCTGCTTTGGTATTGTAATCTCATTGAAGGCATTCTCATGCCAACATAGAACATAATGCTCACAACTTCCCTCTATACCTAGCTGTTGTTAAAGCTCCATTTGCAAATGGAAAAGACTTTTAATGTATGTGAATCATTGAAGGAGCAATACCAAATGTCGTTGATCCTGAATAGCTGAATAGTATAGGTAAGCCATTATAAAATAGACTTTGATTTCAATGAAGAAATGCAAGAAAGAGTAGCTTATTGGATAAAGCTCAAGAAATCATACATATTGAAAAATCTCACGAATAAATTCTACATGAAATAACAATTGTACAGATTACGTATAAGTGAAAGTATAACTATATTGCATTGCTTAAATATTTTTAATAAGATTATTAATAATTTACTAAAAGTTAATGTGAAGTTTGAAGAGGATAATAAGATATTGATTCTCTTGATGTCCTACTTCATATGATTATATTATGATCATAATTCTTTAAAGTAAAAAAATTATCAAGATAGATAAGTTGACGAGTTCTCTCCTTTCTAATAAGGAAAAAAAAAATTCTAATATCAATATTGAAATAAGTGAAGAATTAGTGGCTCACAAAAGAGAAAGATCAAGAGAATATGAAAAAAGCAAGTAGTGGTCCAAATAAAAATTAAAGACGAAGGTTAATCATGTGTGAGTCTTTTTGGTGTTCCTCGTGATATTCTCTTAAAATTATCTCTGAAGGCATTGCCGAAACTTAATAAGGAATTTAGTTAAATAAAAAAAGAATAGAGTTTTTCTTATAAATTCTTATAAAATCTATTAATAATATATCTCTCATTTTTTCTACTAGTGTAATCCAATTTTGAGTAGATCATATATATTACTATATCTCTTTTTATTTTTTTATTTTATTTTATATTATTTTTTATTTTTTATATTTTTTAAGAATAAAATAATTATAAATTTTTTGCTGTGAATCACAATAAATGAAAACTATCGTGGAGTTGAATGAGAATAATTTGATTCTCAACGACCTTGAAATGCTGAGAACTGCTCCGCCCAACCATTTGTCCAACTCTGTTAGTGAGATAAGTCCATGTCACTCTCCCGATGCAACGAGGGGTTTCAATCTTAGAGGAAGCAACCCTTTGGAGCAACTCTGGTTGTACATGAAAGTGGATGATGGGGAGGAAGAAAAGGTTGAAGAAAGTAACATTCCAATGCATGATGTTGAGGAAGGGGACATTGATTAGTCTGTGCTCTGTTTGCTTGCTATTTGTTGTGTCCATGGGTGGAGCCTTTGGCATTTTTAGCCATCGCTTGTTTGCATAGGAATGACTTGGTCATGTTTGAGCAAGGAAGGATGGATCAAAGTAAACAGAACCACATGGCTTGATTGGTTACCACGGAGTTTTGGGGGATTATTTTTGGTTTCTGGCTGTAAAAATGGAAATATGACTGGTAGTGCAGCACAAGATCTTCTATTTATTATTGGATTGGATTCTCACCACAGCCGCTGCTCAGGCTCGGCGGAATGACTGCACTTATCAAACGATGAACAGGCAGAGGAGCAAAATTTTGAATTCGGACTGAGTTTTGGTGTGTTCTCCCTGAATCGTACAAAAATGATACAAGGAAACAAATAGCTTTTGTATTTCTACTCTCTAGTCCTGGATTGATGGGAGCTGTAGCATATTCTGTGCTTAGGTTAAGTTTGTGTTTGCCTGCAGTTTTGTTCTAAATGAAATTATAATATATCCTTCTGTGTTGATTGTGTTGGCCAATCATCTGTCTCCAATCCGCGCTGGCGCTGGTTTGTCCAACTTGTTTCCGTTGTGGTCTATTAGAGGTAAATTATTTATTTGGCAGGGGATGGTTTGTGTTGTTCGCTTATAAGTGGGACTTCCCGTTTCGAGCCTAGTTTGATTGTTCTGGGAGAAAAACAAACACGTAAACAGGTTTATTGGACAAGCTGAACTGAACGAAGGACACGAGTAATGAAATAGTTATTTTAGCTGATGTGATAAACATGAAAAAGGTAATTTTTGCCATTTACATCTTTGTTTTAAAATATTTCGAAAGAGTAAAATCGATTTTTCACAATTTTAATCCATCTGGTAAGTATATTTATACAAATATTTTGAAATTTGAGTAGTATAAATATAATTATAATTTTTATAAGTGTACACATGCAATTTCAAATATTTCTAAGGGGAATATGAGGAAAAAAATCTTTCAATATTTCAATGTTTTTTTTTATATAAGATAATTAAATTATAAAATTATTTATCCACCATCTAATGACTCGTAGGCTCATATAAATTTTTTATCTGACTCTATCTCTTGCACGAATCGCAATCAGCAATTCTTTCTCCATTTTCGTCTTGCAGATTTAGCCGCAAAATATTGACAACGTAATATTTATTTACACCCTCCTAAAATATTTCTTAATTATAAAAAACCTTTTGAAATTTTCGTAATTACCTATATCACCCTTTTTTTTCAAAATATTTACCTATATCCTTGATTGTTATTTAATCAGATTTTTTTTCAAAAATTTCGCTTTTACTCTATGTAATTTTACAATTAAGCCCCTAAAAAATTTATTATTTATTATATATATAACTTTCGAACATTTGCATATAACACCCTGAGGGCATGCGAGCGCACGGGCGGGGGCGTGCGAACACACGGGCGAGGGCGCCGTGCCGACGAGAGCGTGCGAGCGCCCAGGGCAAGGGCGTCGTGCAGGTGAGGGCGTGCGAGCGCACAGGCGAGGAAGTGCGAGCATGCTAGCGAGGGCACCGTGCCAGTGAGAGCATGCGAGCGCATGAGCGCGGGCCCCAGGCCGTCAAGGGGTTTATTTTTAATTATACAAATATTAAATTTGTAATTTTAATTTTTAAGTTTTAAAATCTTCAATGTCTTTTTTGTAAAATTTTATCTAAAACATGATAAAAAATTTAGATTTATTTATAAATAAAAATATTTAAGCGGTCTATTTGTAAATGTACAACATGAAACTTGTATTTTTAAATTTTAAATTTTCAAACCTTCAATGACTTATTCGTAAAATTTAGTTTAAAATAAATAAAATTTGAACTTATCTATAAATAAAATTTCAAAGAATCTATTTTGAAATGTACAAATAGTAGAACTTATAATTTTAAATTTAAGTTTTAAACATCAATGTCGTTTTTGTAAAATTTTATAGAAAAAATGATAAAAAATTTAGACTTAGTATAAATAAAAATATCAAGGGGTCTATTTGTAAATGTACAAAATACGAAATTGTAAATTCAAAATTTTAATTTTAAAATTTCAATATTGTGAAAATTTTAATTAAAAAAGTGATAAAAGTTTAGTTTATTTATAAAAAAAGAATTGTAGGGAGCTAATTGGTACAAAAATATACAATTGTGAAACTCAATATTGTTAAAATTTCTAATTTTTAATACCTTCAACTCTTTTTTGTAAAATGTTATTTAAAACATTACAAATTGCTGAATTATTTAGTAAATAAAAAATGAAAGGGACCTCATTTGTAAGTCACAATATAAAATTTGTAATTAAATTTTCATTATATAGAGTTATTTGTAAATATTTAAAATAGTTAAGGTCCTTTTTATAAATTTTTTATTTAAAAAAAATATTAAACATCTGTCCTTTTATAATAAAAAAATTTAAGGGGCTTATTTGTAAATATATAAATATTAGGGTCCATTTATAAAATATTTAAAATATTTTCGCTCCTTTATAAATATTTTATGAAAAATATTAACATTTGATTTTTTTATAAATAAAAAAAAATCAATGGGCTTATTTGTAAAAATACAAATATTATGATTTATTTATAAATTATATAAAATATTTCAGCTCCTTTATAAATATTCTTTTGAAAAATATTAACATTTGAACTTTTTTATGAATAAAAATATTTAAAGAGTTTATTTATAAATATTTTGGGTAAAAGAATGGAGAGCATGAAAAATAAGTTTTTTAGAGGTTTAATTGTAAAATTACGGAGAGTGAAAGCAAAATTTTTGAAGAAAAATTTGATTAAATAATAATAGAATGTGTAGATAAATATTAAAAAAAAAAGTTGGTATATATAATTACGAAAATTTCATAAAACTTTTAATAATTAAGAAATATTTTGAAATGGTGTATGTAATTGATCCTAAATTTTTATCCTGACCATCTCTGGCATGAATCGCGATCAGTAATTCTTTCTCCACTTTCCTATTGCATATTGAGCCGCAAAATATTGACAGCGTACGAATCTACGGTACACATATCCCAGATTCGCAAGGAATATTCAAATTGTTTGCATGCGAATATTCAAAACCAATGGATCCCAGTTATCCCCAATTTTTAAAATTCCTTAAATTAGCGGTTTATCCGAGAACTTTATTGGCCATGTTTGAAGTAACTGTTTAAGCAAAACAGAGTCTGCAGAACACCAGAATTTCGCTCTCCGCTTTAAATCTCTCGCAACAGCTCTCTGAAAAATTCCACGGGGAGAATTCGAATTCTTGAAGCTTTTCCTTCGTTCATACTCTGAGGCGGAGATCTTGCTGCCGTTGATCGTTCTCCAGCGACCAGAGGTTTGAGTCAATCCTATTGCTGTAGAAAAGCTTGGATATCGTCATTTTCTGATCGAAATCTGTGGTTTCGATCGAATCCCGAGCTCCTGGATCGTGAAAAGATTGCAGCTTTTCTTTAAATTGGCTCTCTTTTGATTTGAAATTTTCGATCGTATTGAATTTTGATTTTTATCGATTGCTTTCATTGCAATCTTCAATCCGTGAAAAGAAGGCAAATTTTTGAGCTTGCTTTTTGAATGATGCCGTAATTAAGTTGAAGCTACACTTAAAAATTTGCTCTAATCTCTATCCATTCATTTGGTAGCTAATAAACTCCGAAAGTTTGCATCTTGACGAGTTTCTCAGAAAAGTTCTGTTCTTGCATCTAAAATTTTGAAATCAGATTCTAGTATTTAAATCCTGTTTCCTCTTTGAAGAGTTTCAGCTATGGAAGCCCTTGTTCACAATTCCTCGTTGTTCCCCTTCTTTTTTTCCTTATTTTGCCTCACCTATCTCGTCGGCTATTTCACCGTCTTCCGTAACTGGAACCCGAAGCATCGCTCTGATGCAACCAGCTGCTTCCTTTCATTGTTTCATGGCACTCCGGCCGTCTTCTTGGCGATCTCTGCCCTCATCTTGCGGCCTAATTCGAGCTTTGTCTCTCAGAATACCGCCCTTGATAACTTGGTCTTTGACTTCAGCATTGCTTACTTCACCGTCGACCTTCTTCACTACCTTCTTCTAGTCCCTGGGGACTACCTCTTCATTGCCCACCACCTTGCCACCCTCTTCGTGTTCGTCACCTGCCGCTACCTTGTCTCCCATGGATCATTTGGGCTTCTCGTCCTTCTTGTTTTCGCGGAAGTCACCAGCCCTTGCCAGAATCTTTGGTCTCTCTCTGGACTCCGGCGGACGGAATCCAGCAATGCTGCAAGATTGCGGGAGCTCTTGTCGCTGCCTTTCTATGCATTTTATACTCTCATGAGGGGGTTTGCCGGGCCGCTGTTCTTTTGCAAGATGACTGCTTGTTATTTGAGTGGACAGGCAAAGGATGTGATTCCTACTTGGGTTTCTACCTCGTGGATCATTGTTGTTGGTGCGGCGATCGGAGTTAGTATACTGTGGATTTCAAATCGGTGGATTGATCTGTATAAGGAGAGAAATGTGGAGAAGAAAAGCAGATAGTTCTTGGCAGAGCTGGTGTATCATCATGCTCCTTCACAGTGGTGTGTCAACTGATCACTAGTATAGCTCTTCTTGTCGCAATATTGAAGGTGTTTTGAGTACCTATATAGTCATCATCAAAAAGATATTTTTTTTTTATGATTTGTCCAATTATGTAGTTGATTTAATGAATTTGAGACAGTGTATTATATTTATCATTTCAATCTCTCTATGCATATATATTAGCTAAAATCAAGTCTCTATGCAGAACCTTTATGATTGGATATGCCTAAGAATCTTAGATTGATTGGGAGTTAAAAGGGCAAGATCAGAAAGAGAAGGTCCCCCATCTTTCTCTCTGTTCTGTTCCACCCACTTCCCATCTGAAGCAATTGAAGATGCTTGAATTAGTGGCCTAGGTTCTACATCCTTTTTCTTTGTGGCACATATAATATAACCGTTGGAGTCCATTATGCTCTTCAAGAAAAGTTATACATGCTTTGTTGGAGAGGAATTGGAATATTTTTTTTAGTCTCCACCAGTAAAAAGTAGGCAAGACCTAAAACCTAATAATAAGGTTTAAGTTTCGGACGGCTCGGTTTCGGCCGAACCCGAATCGAAATTCTATTTTAGTTTCGGTTAGGGTTTACTGTTCATCTTCACTAACGAGCAGAGCTCGAGTGCGGGCGGGAGCTCGCCGGGCGAGTGCACGCGGGGGGGAGCTCGCACGACGAGCGAGCACCGACTTCGTGTCCGAGCCCGAGGGCCTCGAGCGCTCGCCAGCCTGCCGCCGCTCCCTCGTCTGTTTCGCGCCCTCACCGACCTGGTCCCTACTCCCACAAGCTAAGACCGGCCTTACACTGGGGCCAGCATTGTCGACAGTCTGGTTCCAACGTCTTTATCAGTTTCTATCAGATACTGTTCACGTACATAATATTATTCACATAACTGTTCATTATTTTTAAATATATTATAATTTTTTAAATTTGAAGTTAAAAAATAATTAAAATAAAGTTAAATTTTTAGTCAAAATATAATTAATAAAAAAATATTTTGATTGAAACTGAAATGAAAATTATTTTAATCGAAACACGTTGATTTTTTTGTTCACATATATGCGTGCATAACCGTTCTACCAAAAGTAAAGTCAAAAAAAATTTGCGTCGATTTCACCCCTATGTGAATCGCTGTCACAAGATTGCGTAGAGTTAATTGTTCTCATATGTCTATAAATGTTCATCTGAATCGTTCAGGTACTGAATTCATAATTCCATATGCAGTTGTTCTAAACTCAACTGATGATGATGATGATTAGTTGTATTACATTATAATTAATAAATTATGTATATATCAATTATATTTTAATAAGTTAAATTTACTTATGTTAATTTTTAACTTTTTAATCATATTCATATTATTTCTCATATTTTTTTTATATAGTAATATATAAAAACAGTGATTAACTATCAAAATTAATTTTAATTAATTAAAATAATATTTAATATTGTGGTAAAATTAATTATAAATTCTTTCATAATTTTTAAAATTTTATAAAAAAAATTTCAAAATTTTATCGTATTTTTAATTTAAAGTCAAAATACAGTCAAAATATAATCAAACTCTGATCAATATACAATTAATAACTAAAAAAAAATCTTTCAGCCGAAATCGAAACGGCCGAAACATATCGATTTCGTTGGGTGCCGAAGCTGAAGTCGAAATCGATACTTAAAACATTGTCTAATATTTTGCCGCCACTTCTATGGATTTTCATGTGCTTAATGTCAGTAGAACCAGAACCATAGGACATGATCATGTGTCGTGGAAGGTACAGATTATATTCTCAGACTGTGGTTGGAATCTATTTCTCACCCCTAATAAACATAAAAGGGAACAAAACACTATGGGTGCGTTTGGTACGGGGTCAGGGCTAAGCTGACCCCGTCCAAACCAGATTATCTTCCAAACACCAAAAATTTGACCGCAGTAACATTATTTTATTCATTTAAATTTTAACTATGTTTCAACCGCGGGCATTTTAGTCAACAAAAAATTTTAACCATCTGTTAACCAGATCAGGGACCAAACGGGATTTACTTGACCGCATTAGCGTTTTACATTTTACCCCTTCTTTTAATCTTGACCTTGACCTTGACCCGTACCAAACGGGCCCTATGGCTCCAATATTCCAATTACGTAATTGGGTTTGCAGGTGACTGCATCAGAATAGATGTCTGTCCGTGTGTGTATCCTGTGGATCTGAACAGGCTAGAACTCACTAAGTTCAAATACAAAGGAGGAAGTAAGATTTTGATTTGAAATATGACTGGCCATTGGTCAAGGCAACATCATACTACAGTAGAAGATTCCCATTGAATGGATCCTCAACTACCAAGCCCTGAGCACCAAAACAGAAGTAATGGTTCATCAATCTGTTGTTCACAAAACCTGATCTCTGATGTTTACTCTCTTCAAGTTCTTCATTGATCACTGAAATTGGAGAAGCACAACTAGAGTCATTGTTCCAGCAAGATCCTTTCTGCGCATTGGATGGGGATGATTGCTCTGACGGTGCCAAATAGGGCATGGTTTGGATGACTCCATGCATGAGACCAGCAGCAAATTCCTTCTTCATGGATGGACTTGGCATAGAGTTCCTAACAGAAAGCGTTCGCTTATTGCTCTGAAGTGATGTTCCTTTTGCAAATTGTGCTCGAAGAGGTGTGGGGATCTCCTCAACTTTACAAGATTTCGTTAAGGACTTGAATGAGTCCAAATAGTCATCATCTCCAACTTTCTTCATTGTTTTGGTCTTTTCCCCCTTCCAATGAGGCCAATGTAGGAGGACCTTGAGACGCCTTGCAGCATTATTGACATTGTTCTGTTTCGTCTTGTCTAAAGGAACATCATTTTCGTCAATCATCACAAAATGTGCAAGTTCGGGTTTGCTAGCACTCAAGCTTGAACTAGGGCCTCCACTGATTCTATCTTCTGTGGTGTCTAGTGCTCCAACACCACTGTACAAAAATATCTCAGAATCCAGAATCCCGAAGGAAGTCCCTGGGCTGTCTCCAATACCCTGAATTTTCAAGTGAGAATCTCTTGCTGAACTCTCCATTTGTTTTTTTGAGTTTGAAATTCCTCCAGCAAAAATCAACTGTTTGATCAGTATCTCTGTTGATGCTGATCGAGGACTCTGGCTAAGTAAATCCAATGGGGTCATACCATCAAGATCTTGAATATTTAGATCAATGGATCTTACAGTCATCAGGAGCTCGACCAGATTAGTATTCGCATGCCCTATCACAGCCATGTGAAGAGCAGTTCTTCCTTCTTGATTCCGGATGTTTACAATTTGCGCAATGTCCACCATATCTCCAGACATCAACTGCTTCATGAGCTCCATTTGTTTGTCAAGCCTCCGAAAACCAGGAGTTCTGAAACCTGCTACTGCCATATGAAGGAACGTCTCTCCAGAATAATTAGTCAAGATTGAGGATGACGGAGAAGCACAAAGTAGTGTTCCTATGACAGCCAAGTGGCCTCGAAATGCTGCTACATGCAATGCAGTGTTGCCTTGGTTGTCTCTGGAGCTGATTATGTTGTAATTTGCCACCAGGTATTTGACTACCTGCAAAGGCATATCCAGAAATTTCCATCAGGGATATATTTTATTTTTTTATTTGTTTATTTATTTTGTATAGTTGAGTTCAAAGAGGATAATAAAGAGTAATTTTGAACTATAAGACGACTAAAGAAGAGAATTGTTAAACTATCACATTCGTTGTATTGTTTTTACAGATAAGAATACAAAAAAGCTGAGGAAAATTGGAAATAGCTCAGTCATCTACAAGCAAGATTGTGAGAAGGCCAATTGGTTTGCAGCATGGAAATTTAATTTTCAACAGATCCACACAAAAAAAGCACCAAGTAGACTTGAAGAGCAAAAATATAGAAGCTAGCAGTTAGAATCTGCATGAACAAGCTAAATGTTTAACACTTAATTCAAATTATTTCTAAACTGTTAGCACCTAAACACACCGTATGAATTAAAGATGCTTATTAGCAGTCAATCAAAGAACCACCTCATAGTGATGGGCCCTAACCAAAAATCTCTATTTTTCCAATAGTATCATTGCAAAGTCTTGAACCAATGATCTCTTCTCAGACTACTATGGAGAGTGATGTCTCTCTCAGATTTTCATTATGCAGTCAGAGATTTGATATCTAATTATGAATTTCTGTTTTCAAAAATCAAAAATGATCAATGCTAATGCAAATTAAAATATAACCAAAAGCCTAAAGATTTTGAATCAGGCATCCAACACCATTAAAATTTCTAAGAGCACAACCTCAAAAGCAAGCCTCACCTCAACCTGACCCCTGCCAGAAGCAGAATGCAAGATGGTAGCTCCCTGTCCATCTCTAAAAATTGAAACATCGCCATCCCCGTCACTCCAGTCCCAAACAATCTCCTTCAACATCTCCAAGCTCCCACCTCTTGCCGCTGCATGCACAGCCCTATTCACCATCTCCTCCCGAAAAATGGATGAACTCCCACTCTCCTCTTCACTGCTACCAATACCACCAAGCAAACACCTTGACTGCATCCCCATTGCCAACCCAAACACAAGCCTAAACACCTCCAATTTCCCACCTCTCGCTGCCGCATATAACAAGTCGCTAACCCCATACTCCCCCTCCCCAAAAACCAACATCGGCATTTCATCGAGCAACTCCCTTGCAAAGCCCAAGTCACCGGCGGCAGCGGCAGAGTAGAGCAGCCATCCGCCGTAACCGGCGTGGAGCAAGCTGTAGTCTTTGAGGAGGCGGCGGGCAATGCGGGACCGGTGCTTGGCTGCGGCGGAGAGGCGGGGATCGTCGTCCCATAGGGACTCGAGGCGGCGGAGGCGGCGGAGGGAGGAGAGCTTAAGGAGGAGGTTGGGGTCGAGGAGGAGGAGTGCGCGGACGAGGACGTAGTGGCCGCTGGCAGCGGCGAGGTCAATAGGGGCGGCGAACCACCACTGGTCGCCGGTGCTCTCCCACCGGAGAGGGAAGAAAGAGGAAGGCATTAGTTAAAGATGTGAACTTTATGGGAAACGATTGAAAGGAAGGTGAACTGGAGGAGAACATAGGAAGAAAAAAGGCATTTTTGATTGCGGAATTTGAGATATGACACAGGAATCATGGAAAAGTTGAGAACTTTTCAGAACAAAGTAGGCAATTGCAGGAGAAGAAGAAAGGAAGAAAGGGGATAAATAAAGAGTAGAGAAAACAAGTGAGACAGAGAAGGGAGCTATAACCAAGAAAAGCTAAGCATTTGCAGGAAGAAGAAGAAGAAGAAGAAGAAGATGAACTAAAGTGACAATTAGAAGATGTGAAAGCAAGCAAATGAGACGAACCATAACAGTAGAACAAGTGAAAGCAAGCAAATATGACTGGAAGAAGAAGAAGAAGAAGAAGAAGAAGAAAAAGAGCTCAAGTGGCAATGAGATGCACAGAGAAACCAGAAACTCAAGTAAAACAAGTAGCTCAGTTCAAGTGAACACGAGAGACGGAGAAGAAGCCAGAAGCTGAAGGAGAACAATTGAAGGGAAGTGAAGCTATTAGAAAAAGTGGTTTGGGTAATGAACTCGAGTGGGGGGAACAAAACGCAGAGAGAAGCCAGAAACTGAAGTAGAACATGTGACATGATGGAGAGCCATTGGAGAAATTACTTGGGAAGGCGGTGAGGGCGAGGGGAAACTGTGTAGTATGGACGAGAGCAGAGAGGAGAAAGAGTGGTATGCTCAGCGTGCGTTTTCACGTCAAATCTTTAAAAAGGTTCTGTGAAAAGGCTTGGCGGGTGGCTCGGTGGGTAACCAGAGAAAGGCTTGGAGGTGATCCCAGCGACATGTGAGTTGGATCTACGACACCATCTTTGGTAGCAGTCCCCAGCGGTAAAATTCGCATTTGTGTCGTCAGAACTCAGATGTACGTTTGAGGAATTGGATTTGTAGACCTAGCCCGTTTGAGATGATTTATTTTTATAATAATATTTTTAAACTCAATTTTAATTCAAAGTAAAATCAATTAGTCTTATTAGAAAATGAGATAATTCTAAATTAAACAGTCCCCTACTCATCAAGTCCATTTGAACGCAAGATACACATTATGTTGCAATAACACGATGTTCTGCTACCTTGCAAAAAGATGTGTTTCATTTGCTCACATGCAACTTTTTTAAGTCCATCCAATAACTTTCTTGACTAAAACTTCACTTCGGCCCCCAGCTTTGTTGACTCCCTGAGTTGCTTGGAAATAGAAGGAAAAGGGAATCTTGTTGTGTAATGGCCTTGAATGCGAGGATCGTGATGACGTGGACTACCATAGATGTTGTCATGACCATTGCACATGCTCTCGTCATTTAGTTTTTTTTTTATTCAGTTTTCACATGGGCAGGCCTTGACCTTTAGAATAGAGCTACAAATAGATCAGATCAAACCCAAACATATATAGAAATTTTTCCGTAAATGCAAGTTTAAGCACCATCTAAAGCAACTACATATTCGGCAAAAAATGCATTTATATTTGAAGGCTACAAATTGAGCCAAGCATAAATAGAACAACTTGATGGAGATGAGCCAAAAGGGATGAAACAGTAGGGGTGGAGATCCAAAGAAGAGAACATGGGGTGTTGGAACCAGGGCATTAAACAGGCTGGACATGTCATGACCCAAGCCCAAGCCCGAACTCAACCTGCAGCTCCAAAACCAACTGCACAAGTTTTTTTTATTCAATAAGGAGCACGTTAGTGTCTACAAGAGGTTCTCAATCCAATGCCTAAAGATCTTTTTCAACAAGATAAAAGGAAATGGGATTACATTAATACAAAATTTTCTGTCTATGCCAAGTGCTCAAGCTCCAAACATGAAAATAGATCAGCACAGCGTATGCCAAGAAGACCTCCAGCATAAGTTCCTGTTTTCAGTTCTTGGCTTTTGCTGAATTATTCTCCCTTATTCGCGACCGATTATCAAGCTTAACAAACCGTTTAAGGTCTTCGTAAGGAAGAGATTCCAACTCCTTTCTGCGCAGCTCACTCAGAGCAGGGCGCTTATCAAGCAAATGCCACAGCCAGTCAGGATATTCAGAATCAGGCAATATCTTCGGATCAGAACCATCCTTGAGAATATTGGCTCCAAAGACTGTAGTACTCTTCAGTTCATTGCTTAGGGTGGATGCTTTAGGAGCATCACCACCACCACCTTTCGAACCCTTCTTTGACTTGGCACCAGCAGAAAACTCTCTAATACCTGCCACCCTCACAACCTCACTACCAATGCTTTTGGGGCCAAATAAGCTAGCAAACCTCATTGCCATATCCTTATATCTGTGCTCAGGTCTGAATCATTTAAATAAGAGATTGAAGAAAAAGAAATATATGTATATAGAAAGTGAAATGATTATCCTAGAGCAGATTGAAGATTGACTATATGTAAAAACAAAGTAATACACATGAATCTTTAGCACTGCAATAATACAGTCATATATCTTAATAAAGCATATAAGTTTTAGATATCAGGCATCTCAGGTAGTAGGATCACTGAAGCAATGACAATAAAGCAAACAAAATAGAAAGAAATGGTAAATAGCATGTAGTTACACTATTCAATTGCTATATGCAAACCGTAATATGATATTGTATGTTTTAAGTGTCAGCAGACTTGGCACCAAACAGGAAGAGTAGGACTCTCCTAATAAAAAAGAAATTGCCTAAGGTATGGAATAAACACCAGATCTTAACAAAAAAAAACTTGTATAACAATTTCAATTTTTTGCCAACTAAACTTAAATTTCGCAGGCAAGATGTTTCAATCTAATCAGATTAACACAGAATATCTAATCAATTAAGTGAAAATACATAACTTACTGTGTAGCTTAAAGAAAAGGTGAAAAGTGAACTGAACCAGTACCTCATGACAACTGAAGCAATGGAGGTACGTTATTCAGTTTGGCTAGAAGCCAAAAACTTCTTCTTCGTAAAACATAGGATTAAATAGAAAATGGAAACAAGTTTCTGTTTCAAGATTCATGAACACAAAATATTACAAGAAAATTACTTGCTTTAGTACTAAGTACAATCAACTTAAAAATAATGCAAGACTATGCAATCATACCACTCTAGTGTTCTGCATAGCTACTAATAAAAATAAAAGGTGTTGAAAGATCACACCTAATATCATGAATATCATAGTACAACTAGAACTACAGTAAAGGATAATAAGGCTAAAAATCAAACGGGAAGACAAATTTATTAGTTCTATGAATCAAACACATAACTTCATATGGTTGGCATTCAGAGGATTTCATCATAAAAAAGAAAGTGCACACGCATGGGCTCTTCAACAGCATTGGAGCACAGCATCTCGTTAAGTATGCAACTACTGTATGCTCAATTGGGAAAAAGGAGCCGCATTTCTCACAAGACCTCAAATTTCTCATCTATGAATTTTAGCTAAAAAAAAAAAAAAGCATGCGACAATTACATGCATTCGTTTGGCAAACGGTGCCACATTTATCACAAGTAGACCTCAATTTTCTCATCTTTGAACAGATTTTTCCCAAAACCCCATAGGGACAAATCATCAAACACCTTAACTACATCTCTCCAACAGCGCAAACTCACAAAACCTTCTTACGATTCCTATCAAAAACTAGATTTGCTTCCTGTCACAAGACAAGAAATTCGATTTCATGCTGGCAATTAGCAACGAACAGTACCGATCGAAATCAAAACGCTGAATTTAGAAACAAATACTCGCAAACAACGCATAGAAAAGAGAGAAAAGAAATAGAAGGTACATAGAATTCGAAGAGACGAACCTTGAGGATGAAGACTCTTCTCCGATCTGCCGGTGATAATCGGAGAGAGAACGGGGGTAGGGTTCTTCTCCCGCGAGTTGGGCTGCAAACGAAGAGGAATGGGTCGGGTTTGAAGCGATAAAAGCCAGCAGATGAGTCAGATGTGAGATGACCTCAAATTCGATCTTGGTCCGTGTTAGTTCACCGATTTTCAAAACCCGACCGGATTTTCGGTTCTGGAAATTACCAGACCGCAACCTTCCGATCAAGATTTTGAATCTAAAAGCGTGTCGGCCACTTCGGAATATTGGTTTGGACGATTAATTTTTTTCTGCAAATTAAAAAAGGCCATTAAAAATCATAAAAAAAAAATGCGCAAAACAATAGAAAAATGAAAAGGAGGAGAAGCAGTTGTGGTGGCGGCCAATGAACAGACCAGCAGGAGGAGGTCACAATGACAGTGGCAAAGGCAGAAGATGACCGAAAGCATGGAGGTTGAAATGGTAACCCACAGAAAATTAGAATTTTTTTAAAAAACCAAATTTTTTGATCTATCGCGTTTCGGCCGAAATCAAAATTCTTCAAACCGTTTTAATTTTGACCGAAATTTAAAACTATGCTTCCATCGGATTTTCAATTTATTAAAAAAATAATAAATTTGCCCGAGCTTTTAGTTAAAATGAGACAATTTGGTGTTTATTCACGCAAAAAAAAAAAAACGAAAGATAAAAAATATTTTGTACTATTAAAATCTGATGTACATGATTTTTCAAATAAATAAATAATGTAGATGGCTTACAAATATTGAAGAGCATGTGATTTTCTGCAACAAAACGATTTCCTAAAAAAGCTTTATTATTCAGAAAAACCTTGAACATAATAAATAGATTATGATAAACATGCTTTTGCAGATCTTATCAATAATAAGAAATGAATTATTTGAGGGCCGGTTGCCATAACTTATATGCACATTAATTATTGAGTCAAGTTGAGCATATAGAACCTTGAAATTAGAATATTGATGAAGGATGCTTCATAATCTTTAATCAAATGACAAACATGTCATCTCAATTGATTTCTTTAGAACAAAAAACCATCAAATACTATTTGCATCTCATTCAACATAATCTTTGTGCTGAAATTTACCATTTATAATGTTAGTTTTCATAATATTTGAATCCATGATTACTGTCGTGTGGCCCATACAATATTAATCAAAAGTCAGAAATTCAAATCATGTAATTAAAATTCGAACCTAGGATAGTCATTTTTCATCTGGGAGCTGTAATAATTCACACCAATGGCCCCTGGAAACCACCTCAGTGTCTATGAGACGCAGACAAAACCAAAAATCTAACATGGAATAAAAGCAACAAGAAATGATATAATAAAATGGAACAAAGCAACAAAAAACACAACTAGATGAAGTCCTGCTTCATTGTGCAGAAGACAATTTTTGCTTTATCAACAAAATGCAGGCAAACCTCAGAGCCATGATTAACCCAAAAGCAGAAGGAATTGTTTGTTGCATACATCTTTATTTCAAAAGAGAAAACTAAATAAGCAAAGCAGCTCAGAAGGAAGACGAGCAACGTTCTGGTTGGTCTTGGCCATGTGACGGATCCGGTCAACAACCCGATTGTTGAAAAAGGAAAAAAATCCAAAGACCAAAGACAAAAACTGAGGCAATGGAAGCATAATAAACCAAATGACATATTACTAGCATCAAGATATGGGGACAACACACAAATGCTCTCTTGGCAAATTTTATTTTCATGGTCTTTGATATCAAGGAGGTGGTTTGGGCCTAGAAGTATTTCAGCTAGCTAGAGCTCAATTTGGTATGAGCAGTGTTAATAGAGTGGATCACCTGTAGCCCCATTCATTATCATACCAAGCAACAAGCTTGACAAAATTCTCATTCAGGGCAATTCCAGCCTTGGCATCACAGATGTTGGACCTGCAATTTGATACAAGGAGGAAACATTTACATTAAATGAGATCATGAGGGTTACTAAAACAGAGCTATTCAACACAAAAGTCACAAGTGAAATAGCCACCAGTGCATACCTGCAGTCGCCAACAAAGTCAGTGGAGACCAAGTCCTCATCAGCATAACCCACAATGCCTTTCAGTTTTCCCTCAGAAGCTTCCCTGAGTCGAAGACCAACTTTCACTGAGTGATAAATAATCAAAACCAAAAGTAGAATAAGCACTATCTAAAACACACTCACAGGCTTTATCCCAAATTCTTTGCATCAAAAAATGCAGTTAACTATCAGCAAGTAATGCATAGGCTCACTAACTTCATAGCATCTTTGATCTGATCATAGGTAGCTGGCTTCTCAAGCCTGGCAGTCAGAGCCACAACAGAAACATCTATTGTAGGAACGCTGAATGCCATTCCAGTCGATTGTCCATTCAGAGCAGGCAGCACCTTGCCAACAGCCTACACATTTACCAAGCATAAGCATTCATCAGCAATGTATTAAAACATACTAAAATGTTTACCAAATTACCAACATGGACACCAAGCACATAACAGCACAAGAAAAATTCATAAAAAAATCACATGCAAGCACCTTGGCAGCAGCAGTGCTGCTAGGGATGATGTTAAAGCTAGCAGCTCTGCCACCTCTCCAGTCCTTGGCAGATGGCCCCGTGAACGGTTTTTTGAGTGGCTGCAGAATATAACAGGCTCAGCAAAATTCAAAAAGTCATCATCTAAGAAATAGCACAACATTTTCAATTGTCTTTACCAGTAATTGAGTGCGCAGTGGTCATCAAACCCTCAACAATGCTAAATTTGTCATGGATCACCAGCATCCATTCACAGCCAAAAAAGATTTAGTATATACATTTTGAGGCCAACTAACGCACGTTACATATGCAACACCTTTGCCAGGGGGGCAAGACAGTTGGTGGTGCAGCTAGCATTGGAAACAACGTTGATGTCAGTCTTGTACTCATGCTCATTAACACCACAAACAAACATCGGAACATCCTTGCTCGCACATCGGAACATCCTTGCTCGGAGCAGAGATGACAACCTTCTTGGCACCACCCTGCAATCATGCCAATCATGTAAACATATGATTTCATGTGAAGGAAAAGTACAATTGAAGTTACGTCAGAAATGACATTGATAAAAAACTCAGAATAATCCAGTTCCCATTGAATGCATCCTATCAGATACGATGCAGCCTATCACAAACAATCAATCATATCTTCAAGAAACAAGAGTACCTTCAGATGTGCTGCAGCCTTGTCTTTGTCATGAAGACACCAGTAGACTCAACAACATACTCAGCACCAGTCTCACCCCAAGGGATCTCCTCAGGATTCCTAAACAATCCATTAGAAGTCAGCCATTTCATAACCAAAAAGCAGCAAAAAGAACAATGTCAAAGAACATAAAATGTAAAAGTCAATGCAGCCACCTGACTCCAAAAACAGTGACCTTTTTCTCACCAAAGAGAAGGGTCTTCGTGTCCTTGACCTTAATCTCATGATACTTCCATTGACCATAAACAGTATCATACTTGAACAGGTAGGTCTGCACATCACAATTTCAATTTGAACATCAATATGGAAACTCGAAAGAATCATCCTCTTGTAAACACGTCACATAGAGAAGAGAAGACAAAAGCAGGCTTAGGTGGGAAAATTAATCACATTATTATTTACAAATTAAAATCATAACCAGCATAAGCATCAATTCTTGTTGAAGAGCACATTGAATGTCAGAATTATAGCAAAATGGAAAAGATAACCACATTGTTATCAATAAATTACTATCATAATCAGCATCTCGAGGTATGCATCAATTATTGTTCCCTAACGACTCAGTAATGGTTGAAAAACATGAACTGATGATGCCCATAGCCCAATTAAAATAAGCCGATCAAAAAACACAAACTTCAAATAAGAGGAGCAACAATTCCAGCGAAATCATGTAAGATGAGAACATCCACGGAACACTATGATGTAGTGCAACCAATGACATTCGATCAGGAATCTATATTCAGATCTAGTACACTATAGAACAGCAATTGAGAGCAACAATCAAGTTTCCACAGATCGAGCAAACAAATAAAAAACAATTCAACAATTCGCACAAATCCAACGCAAATATTGCCAGATAGAAATCATTCTAACAAAATTTTGCACAACAAGTCAGACAAGGAAATACTCCACGCATCACAGATCATACAAAATATCGGGTCTAATAAATATACCATGTAATCAGTGGTAATGAAGGGGTCGTTGATAGCGACGAGATCCACATCCTTGCTCTGGAGAGCGACCCTCGCGACCAAATGCCCGATCCTTCCGAATCCTACACACGAACGACACCAAACATATCAAACTCCACAAAAACACCTACAAATCTGGAAAAAAAAATTCACCCCAAAATCCCAAAAACCTCAAAATCAACTCGCCATTGATGCCGATCTTGATCTTTCCTGCAGAAGATCACAAACAGAAAGCGAAATGGATCAGAACGAAGAGCGCGTCGAGAGCAAGACGGAGGAGACAAGCAGAGGCGAGAGGGAAGGCTTACCCATTCCGATCTGAGAAAATGGAGACGACGAGGAGAGGAAATGAAAGGTCGACGATGGCGAAGAGAAATGAGAATTTTTTTTAACGGAGAGCGGTAGGTTTTTCTTTTCCCAGGCGGATTTTTCCACGTTAACAAAACCGCCGTCTGGTTGGAGCGGTAAAGGGGTTTCGTTCCAATGAGCTCCGGCGATTGGCTAAGGGTAACGTGATCTGCTGAAGTAGGAGCAAAAATTTTTAATTTTTGGATGAATTACATATAATTTCTTAAAATCTTACTAAATTATATTTTTAAAAAAAATTTAAAAAAGTACATACAACTTTTTCAAATCTTGCTAAATTATATTTTTCTCTTAAATTTTAAAAATTACATATAATTTTTTGAAATTTTTTCAAATTACATATTTCTTCTTTAAATTTAAAAATTAAATTTTTTTTTGAGTTAATATTATAAAAATTTCATAAGATATAAAGCTATCATTAAAATTAATATTATTTAACATCATTGGGTTGAATTGAAAAAATAAAAATACTTCCGATCATGTGTAGATTAATTAAAAAAAATATGAGTAAAAATCAGCTTAAAATCTACTTTATATTTAGTCTCAGATATAACTTAAATAGAGTCCTAGTTCTAGTTAAGATAGGGTTGAAACCAGTTTAAATCAACTCATGACAAAGTTATCATTTTATATCTCCGGTTTAAATTTAATTTGAGATTGGACCAAAACATATTAAAACCAAACCAAAGGTAAAATAGTAATTTTATATATTGGATTGAAATTTAATATGAGATAATTTTTTAATTGAACAAGAGATTTTTTTACAATAGTGATAACTATTAAAATCTTGTCTAACTAAATCAAGTGTATCTTCATCTTTTTACTTTAGCCTAAATAATATCAAATGATATATATTTTCTAAATATTCCTAATTCTAAAGATAAATATAAACCTAATAAAATTTTTGCAATATATCCAATTATACAAAAAATATTTAATTTTAATTTGGAGGAGAAATATACAATTTTAAAAATTTTAAGGAGTTATATATAATTTTTTTATGTTTCAAGGAGAAATATACAATTTAGTAAGATTTAAAGAGTTATACATATTTTTTAAATTTTGAGAAAAAAATATGTAATTTAGTAAGATTTCAAGGTATAATATGCAATTGATGCTTTTGCTTTTAAAATTTTAAATGATTTTTTACATATACTTCCGTGATTTTTTTTAATCATTGGTATCTTTTATATTTTGTAAAAATTGCAATATCTTATATACTTATATATTTTTTTCTTGATTAGATATCCCCATGGGTTAAATAATATTATTTTTAATTATTCAAATCAATAAAATTATATTAAAATCACCATTGTATTTTAATTCCATATATCTATATAAAATATATATTTTTATAAAAAAATTTAAAAGTTAAAAATCTAATAAAAATTCAAAAAATTATAAAAAAGCTTTCAAAATATTAAAACTGTAAAAAAAATTCCTAGAAATATAGAAACAAAAACTTCTTAAAACTTCAAAAAATTATAAAAAAATTTAAAAAATACAAAAAACATAAAAGTTCTAAAAATATAGAAAATCATGAAAAAAAACTTTGATATATAAAAATCATTAAAAAAATACTGAAGTTTAGAAAATCAAAAAAAATCTTGAAAGTGTAGAAAATCACAGAAAAAAATCTCAAAGTATAGAACATTGCAAACCTCTTAAAAACAAAAAAATTATAAAAAATATCTTGAAAGTTTAAAAAATCACATAAAAACTTCTGAAAGTATAAAACATCACTAAAAACCATTGAAATTATAGAAATTGAATAAAAAAGATATCTTTTATGATTTTTTATTTTAGCCTAAATTTATAATTTTATATACTTTAATATTCTTTTGTCATTTTCTATATTTTCAGAGCTTTTGCTGTAATTTAAAATTTTATCATTTTTTACTTTTTTTTGTATTTTCAAGGGTTTTCTATATTTTTTGTACTTTTATATATTTTTTTTATAATTTTTTGAACATTCAAGAATTTATTTTTTTCTTCTCATATTCTTGAATTCTTTACATACACTTACTTAGGATCTACGTAAAAAAAATCATTTTCCCAAATTAGGAATACATATATTTATAAAAATTAATTTTGCTCTTTATTTTATTTAATTTTATATTAATTAGATTTAATTTATTAATTTCTTTAACACCGCAACAGAGAGCGGAAAAGTTTCTTAGGTGAGAGATTTACAATATTATCATATTCCTTGAACACTTTGGGAACACAATATGGAAAGAGTTTATGGATTAAATATAATCAATATATAAGTATATGAAATGGAAGAAAAAATGACTTTTGACAAATATAAGAAATTAATTCGAGATAATTAAGAAATTTTTTTTAGCATACCTATCAAAAAATATAAGAAAACTAGGTAATTTAAAAAATAGAGAGAATATATGCAAAAAAACTAATTTTAATTTATGCAAAAATGTCATGGAGGTATATGCAAAAAAATCTAATTTTAATTTATGAGTGCCATGAATATATTAGGGGTGTAAACGAGTTAAACCAACTAATCCCAATTTGAGCTCGGCTTGACTTCAAAAACATTAGCTCGAGATGAGCTCAGCTTGACTCAACTCATGGCTCACAACTTCTTTGTCCCTCCGAATCTCCTCTTCCTCCCTCCTTTTCATGGTTGTCAACCAAATCTCCTTCCTCTTTGGCCTCCTGCTTCACCTGATCTTACTACAAGAAATTGGATCATTAGTTGCACTTTTTTACCATATTTTTGAAGTGTCACCGAAACTTATGTCAAAAATTTTAGTAATACTTTTAAAATTTTACCAAAAGTCTTTCTCAGTATTTCTTATGTTATTTGAAAAGTGTTAATATTACTAAATTATTGGCAACACGAGAAACTATCCATAAAAAATGATTATTGTTGATGTTTTCTAAAAAGTACCGCAATAACTATTAAAGTTCAAATGATCAAATTCAAAATTTGATAGACAAAAATAAGGTTGTTTAGGCGATTAAACTTCGCATATAGAATTTAAATTGTAATTCTCAGATAATAATCTATATAACTTTAAATAAAATTTAACATACTAAAATTAATTCTAACACAAAAGCCAAATCCAAAAATTACCACCTAAACTTGGCAATAATACAAAAAAATTATGACCCAAACCCGCACAATAATACAAATTACAAATCAAACTCCATGGTGATACAAAATTATAATCTAACTCACAGACTGGATTCCGATTTCTTTCGACAATTTATACCTATAAAATAAGATAATTAATTAACTTCTATCAATTTTAACTTCAAAATCAAGATTAATTAATGACAATAATATTTAAATATTGTATAAATTAACTCATAAATAATATAAACAAATAATAATTCTTTCATATAATTTCAAAAGAAACAAACAATCCAAATTTAAGTTCAAAACAAATTATCCAAACATGTCTTCAGAGTTTCATTCCTTCGGTTTTCCAAATTTATACATTATTTTTTTAATTTTTGAAATTCATCCACCATCAATATAAAACTTCCAAAACCATGATATAAATTGAATTTAAGATCTTAAACACAATAACAATTGATGTTTTTCAATATTACAAATTTAAAACTCTAGATCTTGAGAAGAAATTAACATATATATTGGTGAGACCGAAGAAAGCGACATTTAGACTTAATGGGAAGAAAAGGTGTGTTAAAGGAAATGGGCAAAAGTGCTGGTGGCACTGGAGGAGGCTAGCGAGGGAGTTAGCAAGATTGAAGGAGGCCGATGAGAGAAGCAAAAATGATATCTATGTTTTATTTGGGGCTAGAATTTAAATAAACAAAGTCAAATATAGATTTAATTTATGTGTTCAAGCAATCAAACCCAACACAATGGTGAGCTTGCATAAAGCATCGCCATTGTGCTATGTTAAAATGTCCAAACATAATAAAATAGAGCAAACCTATCATTTTATCTGCTATGTTTGGATACCTAAACTTATTATTTGGACAATAGAATCTATCATAATAGTAGTATTTTTTCATAAGCATTCAAAAAGCCATCAATTGGTAATGTTTCCTTGGAGTTACCACCAATTCACAACACTTTCAAAAGCGTCCCACATTAAACATTATCAAAACATGTATTTCTTATAGTATCTTCTTCTTCTGCTCCACCAAATCTTCTCATCCTCCCTCCTTGTCATGGTTGTCGGTCTAATTTTCTCCTCCTTCTCCTACCTCCTACTTCATCGAAATGATGATGCGTGGGGTGTGAGATGCATCAGAATGGTAATGCACAAGGCTACGGATGCAAAGAATGGCAACGCGCAATAGCTGTTGATGCGTGAGAATGCGGGATTGGGACACACAAGGTCAGGGACTTGAGAGTGGACCACAAGGTTGTGTTTGGAATGGGGTTAGGGACCAGGTCAACTTTTTTTAAAATTTTTTTTCTTGTGAAATTAATATTTATTATTTTATATTATTATTAAATTAAATTATTATAAAAAAAATAAATAGTTTTTTGAGCTTTAAATTATTGAAGTCTTAAATTTTGATAAAAAGATATTAATTTACAAAAGTGGTTTACTAGCCTTGACCTTGACCTTGACTTTGACCGCGTACCAAACGACCCCCCGGATGAATTAGAGATTATATTGAATTATTATATTTATATATAATAGTTTTAAAAAAGTCAAGCTCTTAAATTGAATCAGGCAATTCCAACTCGAGCTCGACTTATTTTCTAACAAGTCAAGCCGAGCTCGAGTTGCTTGTGAATAACGGGCAAATTAACACACCTATATGAGGGTCCTTTGGTTTGTGAATAATAAACATGATGATCATAATTTATATTAGTATTTTTCGTTCATTTTAATTTAAAAATGTGACTTAGATAATGACGACTAAATTGAGATGATGGGCCCATAAATTAGTGTTATTTTTAGTTTATTTTACTTGAATGACAAAATTAGTCAACAATTTTTACTCTGTCAATCACAAGGCGATTTGTCAGCGGGAGATCCCATCATTTTAAGTTAAATTAGATTGTTTTAGAAATAAATAGTTAATTTATAAAATATTTTATTTCATAAAACAATCAACTAGAAATTAGAGTAATCTACCTCTAATCGAAATAATCATTTTTTATTTTACATAGTTTATTTCAATAAAAACAATCTATTCCTCTATTACACAATCTATGTTAACCATAATTAATATTTGTTTTCAATGTAAAATGGTGTTTTTTATGTCAATTGGGCAAATTTCTACAAAATTTCTGATAGCTTAGGCCATCCAAGTACATGACAATTAATATATAAGCCTTAATTATTGATAATTTTTTTTATCCTTGTATTCTTTTGGTTTTTGATGGAAATTGAGTAAGTTTGATAAATCGAAAATTAGAATTTTTAGAAAGGGGCCATTTGTATTATTACGAATTTATAAAAAATTACATACCTTGTCATGATTAACAAAAAACACTTGCCTTATATTATATATTTATAAGAAATTATCTCGATAAAAATATTTTAAAAATATATTATTTTAGTTAAATTTTATCAATTAAAACTAATATAAAAGGATTAAATTATTATTTTATTTTTAATTTGAACAACTATTAAATTAATATAAAATACTTATCTTATTTTAATTTTTATGAAAAATTAGTTGTTCGATTTTATAAAATTGAGAATTTTAAATCTAATTTTATAAAACCGATTGTTCGATAATAATAAACCAATTGTCAGAAATAAAATCAAATAAAAATAATTTAATTTTTTATATTAATTTAATTAATAAAATTAAAGTAAAATACTTTTTTAAAAATATTTTAATTAATATTATTTTTTATAAATTTCTAATATAAAATAAATAATTTGTTATTAACAATAATAAGTAGGTATTTTTTGGCAAAAATTTTTAGTGAATTGTATAAAAAGATATGCTTACAGCGGTGCATCACATGGGAAAATGCGGAGATCAAGGGAGTCACGTAGTCACCTAGAGGCTGCACTTGCGCGCGCACGACTGCGCCGCGAGCCGGTTTCGATTTTGCTGACGTGCCCTTTTGTTGTTGAACACGCGAGTGGCCCCGGAATCGGTGTCACGAACCGTTGGGCTAATATGCGAAAAGGCCAAAACGCCACTGTTGTTTCCAATAAATTGCGGTTGTGCCACGCCGTCCCCTCCGGCGGGCCTGCTTGTGGGAATTTACGGATAGGCCCACGAGGAATTTTAAATAAAATTTGGTTAATTGTGATTTACGATTTATGAACCGAGAAAAGCACGATTTGAGGGGGGAAAAAAAACCAGTGGCCAACGATTACTGGACTGAAACACCACAATCCCCATTCGTGTCCTTTCGCGAACCATAGAAAAGAATTTGAAAATCAGCGGACCGTTGGGCTTCGAAAAACTAGCCGTTACCTCCTCCAACGTCTCTCTTTCCTTCCCTTCCTCCCCCGTCTCTCTCCCACTTTCCCGATCCCTTTTCATAAAAAGAGCATAACTTCTCCCCCAATCCCCAAATCACAAACCCTAGAAAAAACCGCAGATAAAGCAGCAATCAACAAATGGCCTCAAGGACCGTCTCCAAGGACATCATTACCCTCCGAGGCTCCGCCGCCATCGTCAGCGAGTTCTTCGGCTACGCCGCAAACAGCATTCTTTACAATCGCGGGGTTTACCCGGAGGAGAGCTTCGCGAAGGTGAAGAAGTACGGCTTGACGATGCTCTTAACGCAGGATGAGGGCGTCAAGAGCTTCATCTGCAGCCTCACTTCTCAGCTTTCAGGTTCAATTCTTGGATTTTTTTGCTTATTCTTTTTTATTGTTCGGTTTTTGTTACTGATTCGTAAGTTTTTCTGCTCTGAAGAATGGCTGGAGGCTGGGAAGTTGCAGCGTGTGGTGCTGGTTATCATGAGCAAGGCCTCGTCGGAGGTTCTTGAGAGGTGGAATTTTAACATTGAGACTGATGCTGAAGTTGTAGAAAAGGGGTAAAAATTGGTCTCTTTTTTGGTTTTTGATCTTTTTTGGGGAGTTGATTCTGAAATAGGTTTGATTTCAGAGTTGCGAGGGAGAAGAGTGATAAGGAAATCATGAGGGAAATCCAAGCAATCATGCGCCAGATTGCTTCTTGTATTACTTACTTGCCCTGTCTTGATGAGCCCTGTAAGTTTCTCCCTTCTGCTTCTCTTCTTCCTTTCTTTTGATTGTTATGGAGTTGGCGTTTGTGATAAAAATGCCGCAAACTTAGATATGTTGTCACACACACACTTTTCTTCTTTTTTCTTTCTGCTTCTTCTATATTTTTTGTTGTTATGTAGTTGCTTCTGTGATTAAATATGTGTGCCATTTTAAGGCTTGCTTTGATGTACTGGGGTACATGCTCTTCTATTTCAACCTCCTCTTTCTCCTATGTTTTGACTGTTATAGACGTGGATTTTTGGATAAAATTGTGGCATTTTTAGGTGTTTTGGATATGTTGATGGCGCACACTCTTCTTTCTTCGTCTGTTTCTTCTGTGCTTTTGATTGTCAAGTTGTTTTTTTATTAAAAATGTGGCACAGTTTAGGTGTGTTTAACTTGTAATCAGATCCTCCTTGTTCTTTTTTAATTCTACTCTTTGATTGTTATGGGGATGGGTTTTATGATAAAAATGTCGCATTTTTAGGTGTATTTGATGTGTTGGCATACACGGACAAGGATGTTGCGGTGCCGTTCACATGGATTGAGAGCGACGCAAAGCTGATCAAGAACCCTCAGATGGTGAAGCTGCACTCCTTTGATACTAAGGTGAGCATAAGGCCTCCTTTTTTTTTTCTTTTCTTTTGCAGTTAGAAGAACGGGAGTTGAACAGTGATTGAACTGAGATGTAGTGTTTATGTTGGTGCTGATGCAGATACACAAAGTGGATACTTTGGTTTCCTACAAGAATGATGAGTGGGATGAGCAGTAGGGAATCACTGGATTGGTTTAGATTCAGGAATTGGGGTGGTGGTTTGAGTAGTAGTCAAGTGATTTGTAAGATGTTTTTTTCTTGTGAATTGTTTCATTCACAGTGTGCAGTTCGTGCTTGGATGTTTTCCTGGAAGAACCCATGGGTTGTATCAGCACTGATGAATATTAACTGTTGCTGTTGGTTATATAATTTGCAGCACTGGTGAACATGTAAATTGCGAAATCCTGAAATTCACAACTTATACACATATCAGACCAAATAGCCCAAAAGTCACAAGTTGATGGGGGTTGCAGATGACAATTCAGTTATTATCATTCTGTCCTGGTATACCTATTTGTGGTTCTTGCAGATTCTAGTCTCGAAGCTGAACTGCTAGGCAGGCAGCACAACTTCAGCACGGTCATATGTCCGTATAATTTTGGTCCATTTTGCACCTAAGCAGCTGACTTTCCTAGCAGACTGACTGGCGGGGCTCGCTGCTTCCTGCGATTCAGGTTTTCCCTCCAAATTTGTTAAGGGCATGTTCTGATTATACATGTTTATTCCAGCTTAAAATTAGTTTATGTCGATTAACAGTACTATACATTTCTATTTGTGTGTAACACGAGTGCCTAATGTCAATTTCGCCGGAAAAAAAATAAAATAAAACACAAAGACCAGAAAATCAGGAAAGTCCATCGCTCATTAATTGTCTGCTCTCAAGGATCCAATTAGTCCACATCACCCAAACTTGGGACAATCTTTTTGAGATGTCATCAAATAAATACAAGCTTGATAGCAAATTTATTTTCGTTTAATCTCGGTTTGGATCCAAAGAAAGCTATGCAATTTTATTTAGAAAAAATAACTCCAGTTGAGTTAGTACTTCATATAACATTGTGAAATTCCAGCCTTTCCGTTCCAGTCGAAAAATCAGACACAATGTGGATGCAAAGTAGATTGAATCAGCCCGAGATCGACCCGCTACCAAATCGAAAATGACCTATGTACATTGATCAATCTTAATTTTGATCAGTTTTGAATTCGATCGATGATACACAACCTTTTCTTCTACGGATGCATTCCGATCAAGCCTGACCATCGATCTTTCAATTCTACTCCAATCCAGTCAAACAGTCAATTAGATTCAAGCGTTATTATTGATTGATTAATTCCAATATTTTAAAAAACCTATTTAAGCTTTTTTAAATATTAATTTAATTTAATGTAATCTATATATATATATATTCTCAGAACTGAGAACAGCCGGAGTTCCGAGAGACGAGCGACTCGGTACGACGCGGGCCCACAAATTCGTATCCGGCGAATAATTCAGACCCGCCCTCCTTCGCGGCCACGTGTCCTCCCACAACCGCCCCCGCTCCCACATTTTTCTCCCAAACCCCCTCCTAATATTAGCTAATTACAGCTGCCCCTTTCATCTTCTATTTCACTTAGCCCCCTTCTTTCTCTCCCTAAAAGCGTCGAGATCGATCGTTCCCCCGCCTCCTCCCCGAAATTAGGGCTTTTTCCGGCCTCTGGGATCGCCTCTTCAGCACAATCGCATCCGGATCGTCTGATTTCTCACCGGAAAAGGTCGGTTTTTCTCAAAATTAGGTTTTTCTGTCTATTTATTTGGAGTGGGAAGGAGTTTGGAATCTGTCGCAATTTGAGTCCTTTTTGAATTGGATTGTGCTTCGGGGTTGATAGAAAAGAGAGTTTTGTTCTAGATTGCGTCGAAGCGGGAAACTCCGTGAAATTTTTGGTGCTAGATTTTTGTTTGCTATCGAAAATCGAGGGTTTTCTTGTGTTTTCTACGAGAAACATGAAGAAAGTTGCATTTTTGAATCGGAATCAGGGGGTAGTTGTTTGGTGGTGGGGGATATGGATGATTTTGTGAGAAAAAAAGTTGATTTTTGGAGGGGAGTGCGGAAAAGATTTTGAAGAAAGATGGCCATGGACTTCTCGTGGTTCTCTATAAGTGCCTCTGGCGATGATTTCTCCTCGACGAGGACCAGGAGGCGGGATCAGAGCCCTGTAGGTTCTGGCATGTCATGTGTGTCGAGCTGGGATTTTGATTATGGAGGGGAGAAAGAGTGGAGCAATGATCGTGGTTACTGTGATCCTGTGGACTTGTTGCCGGCGGATCCTTTCGGGATGGATCTTAGCAATACGTTTACTGCAATTGCAACTTGGGTTGGGGATTGTCCTGCGAGTTCCAGCGATTATGGCGCTGGTGGGGGTGATATGGTCTCAGGTTTTGAGTGCTATGGCTATGGAGAGTTGCCGTCTTTATTTGAATGCCAGCTGAATTTTGGAGGCATGTTTGATGTTCGGGATTCAGCATCACAAGGTTCTAGGCTTTTTGGTGGATTGGAGATGGGTGAAAGTTTGAAGTCAATAAGGATTGATGAAGCTTCTGGTGGCGAAGATGACGGTACTAGCACGAGATATAACAGAGGCAATGCAGAGGTGCAAGATGCAGGCAGCACTGGGGTTTGTTCTGGGCAACATTCTCTACTTGGCGTCCATGGCCCCCGAGGTTCGTGTTAAAAATTTTAAATGCAAATGTCTATTTCTAAGACTACCAAATTCAATGCATACTGTTATTGTCTTGATTTCTTAGCCAGTCTGTTTCAATTTGTTGAGGTCATCTTAGACACTGCTATTTGGATCATTATTCATAGTAGAACTCTTTTAGTTTGTAGCTTATCGTGCATGTGGTGATCCAAGCTATTTGCTTTTGTTTATAATTTATGATTCATGTTCAACCTTTTTTTCATGATGGTTGACTAATGAGTATGGCATCAATTTAAGATGAATTCTAGTTGTAGTCTTTTAATCATTTGATTTTTCATCTGATTCTAGGTTATGTTGAAGAAGATGAGCATGGAGAAGGAAGCAGTAATGGGGAAGGAAATGGAGGATTTGGTGATGAAGGGTCGCCACCTTCGTTTGAATACCAGTTGAGTTTCCAAGATGTGTTTGATGTTCAGGATTCAACGCAAGGTCACAGACTTCTGGGTGGATTTGAAGTGGGGGAATGTTCAACATGTGGAAGGGTTGATGAAGCTTGTGGTGATGGAGAAGCTAATGGTCCTCATGAGGGGTTGTCCTTCTCTCTTCCTTATTTGGGTGTTAGGGATCTCCTTTGTGTGGAAAGCGTATGCAAGTCCCTCCGCCATACTGTCCAGACGGATGCTTTTTTGTGGAGGTGTATCCACATCAATTCTCCCTTGAGTGAGAAGATAACTGATGATGATCTCGTTCACTTGACACAGCGAGCTCAGGGAAGTTTGCAGTGCTTGAGCCTGGTTGGATGCTCGAGGATAACTGATGATGGTTTGAGGAGAGTGCTTGAGGATAACCCAAGGCTCAAAAAGGTCAGTATTGAAAGGCTTCGCTGCATATTACTGGCTCTTATGTTGTAATTCTTTGTTCATTTGTTTCAATCGTGTGCATGTTCGTGTGTATTTTACTGGTTTCCCTTTTTCTTATTTCATTCTTGTTTGTGTTCTTTTCTGTTTTAAAGAACATGATTGAGAATTCTATTCTGTATTAAATATATTTGTACATCCCGTCCCAAACATGGTCCTAGAGAACTCAAGGGAAATTATCCTCTCACTACGGACTCAGTCCAATGCCAAAAACTTCTGTAGCTGTGCAATCACCTCAGAAAACACCAACTATTACAGTGCCTGAGCAAAACGAAATGAGCATCATCAAGAGCAGGTCAACTTGTGTAGGTTATCACTTCATGCAATTAACAATATCAATAGCCCCCAGATGGTGGTTCCTTTCCTTTTATGTGCATTAGTTGTGTTTCTTTGAGACTTAATATGGTCAATTTCCTCACTTTGACATTTGTGCAAATGTTCTATAGATAATAATGCACCATGTCTATTTAGCAACTCTTCTATTTTTTTGTTTTCTTTAGGATTTGATTGTTATTAGCAGATGATACCATAAAAACTTCTGTTTCATACCATTAGACATATGGGATGGGCATCTTTGTTTGTTTTCATGTTGTATTTATTTTTCTGAATTTTTTTAAAATGAAAAGGCCAAGACTGGGACAGAATGAAATCGTTCCCATTTTGGCCGAAACCCTGGTGCAGTTCGTCACCGGTGGTGGCCAATACCATTCCCAATACCACGATTTAAAACCTTGGGTTGTGCCAATCTATGTAAAAATATGCTTGGTTAGGATGCAACATCCTTCTAATTCTTGGGCTATTATTAAACAAAATTTGGTTGTGAAACTACTTTTCTGGCCATGCAATGATAAAAATAAAATGACCAAAATCCAACTGTTTAGGACAAGCTATCCTACTTCATTAACTCAATAGTGCAAAAATAGTTTTGAAACTTTAATATCTCATACACAAGGAACAAAATCAATGGATGTCGGATCCTCTGTGTTGAGGAAGATGTGGTATTAGAATGAAATATCCCACGCAGATATTCATTCTGTGTCAACTTAGCTGTTATGATTCTCGGGTCATGTGCCACAGCTGTTTGGTATGGCTAACCTGTCAGTTTCTATGAGTTGGCCTTGTGGTTTTGATCACTTGGTTCGATGTAGTTTAGTCCTATCCACTGCTACGACTAAACCTTATGAATAGATCGTAGTAAATTTGGGCTGCATTTTTCTTTTGTTAGTTTGAGCCAAATGTACTAGTCTTTCAATTGGAGGAAGCATCAGATATGGGTGTCAATCAGTTGCATTTTATCTTACAGCATTCCCTTTTGGTCTTGAGTTTTTTGTGTATTTAATTAATTAGACTTAAGACTTAAGTCAGATTAGAAACTACTTTCCTGGCCATGCAATGATAAAAATAAAATGACCAAAATCCAACTGTTTAGGACAAGCTATCCTACTTCATTAACTCAATAGTGCAAAAATAGTTTTGAAACTTTAATATCTCATACACAAGGAACAAAATCAATGGGTGTCGGATCCTGTGTGTTGAGGAAGATGTGGCATTAGAATGAAATATCCCATGCAGATATTAATTCTGTGTCAACTTAGCTGTTATGATTCTCAGGTCATGTGCCACAGCTGTTTGGTATGGCTAACCTGTCAGTTTCTATGAGTTAGCCTTGTGGTTTTGATCACTTGGTTCGATGTAGTTTAATCCTATCCACTGCTACGACTAAACCTTATGAATAGATCGTAGTAAATTTGGGCTGTATTTTTTCTTTTGTTAGTTTGAGCCAAATGTACTAGTCTTTCAATTGGAGGAAGCATCAGATATGGGTGTCAATCAGTTGCATTTTATCTTACAGCATTCCCTTTTGGTCTTAAGTTTTTCATGTATTTAATTAATTAGGCTTAAGACTTATGTCAGATTAGAAAATTGTTGCTGCGAGGTGTGCATTATGGTTCACCACTTCGTGATTTTTTTGATCTGACTGCCACTTTTGCATATTGATATTTGAGTTGTATGCAAAGCAGAACAATGACTAGTTGCTTGTGGTCTTGATATTTCTGTGATTATTTTTGGGTATCTTGTACCTTCCATAGTACTTTCAGAAGGCAAATGTTTGTATTTTGTGCATGCAGCTCAGCGTTCCTCGATGTGTAAGGTTGAGCATTGATGGCCTCATCACCAATCTAAAGGCTGTTAAGTCTCCACCTATGCCAGGGATCACACAAATAAGGCTGGGGGGACTCTTTAGTGTAACCCCAGAAAATTATGATGAGCTTATGTTACTGCTAGGAGTGGACCAATTACAGCAGTCCACTGCTCGCAAACAAAGATTCTATCACCTCGGCTTGTATTCTCAGGATACTGATGATGAGATTCCTCTGGACATTGAGGTGTGCCCTAGATGTCAGAAAATAAAGCTCGTCTATGACTGCCCTGCAGAAGGCTGCCAAGGCGAAAGGCTTGAGGAGTGTAGGGCTTGTGATGTTTGCATTGCAAGGTGTATCCAGTGTGGGAGATGTATCAACAACTGTGAATATGAGGAGACATTTTGTCTTGAAAATCTTTGTTCGGGCTGTTGGCAGCATCCAGTTCAGTGACTAGAGAACCCATGAAGAAAACTTTCACTCCAGGAACCGTCTTCCAAAGTAGAAGTCTTTTCCTAGGCTTGAGCAGACTGGCTCACTTGCTACTATGAGCCCTTCTATCTCTATGGTTTACGTTTCCTTTTGAGCAAGATCTGCTTCATCACCATATAAACTATGTTTCTCTATTTGTAATCAAAAGAAGGAAACTAAAGGAGGAAATATGGAAATCAGTTTAACAAAGGGAATTGCGAGGGAAAAAGCAGAACAGAAGAACCTATTCCCTTGTTCTGTTTCTCGCCATAGAAGTGGCTTTGGAGTGAATTTGGTCTGCAGATCGTGTGATTGAGAAAAAATGTTCTATTCCAGGCTTAACTATCACTGCAATCTGGGTCTGATTATTGATCTGGTTTGCCTCAAAACTTTTTTTGACTGTTCTTATTATGAAGCTTACTTTTTTTACTTTGGTTAGGACTTATCCATCACCTCCTCTCTCATGAGCAGGTTTTTCTGAGATGTTGGTGCTCCTTTTTCTGCAGAGCTACTGAATGCAGTAAAGTAAAGCCGTCTTGAATCATCCCTTTTTTGTGCTACAATTCGATTTTTTATGAAGTGTCACCATACTCAACTGCTGTCATGCTTTATGAGGTAGAGATGGTCTTGGTTCTTTCAAGTATACCTGGGAATAGACTGCGATGTGGCCACATCATCGTGTTGATTTTGTCACATCTTTCAATGTCTTTGCATGCTTTGTCGTGAAGAATGGAGATTTAGATATCTGCAATAGCTTTTCTTATTTCTAAAACTCGGACGTGTATTGCAATCTGTGGTAATACATTCTTGAGTTATAGTGAACTTGTTGCACATTTCCAATGTTTTTTGGAGGTAAGATGATGTATGTTTTGTTTTTTCATTGCATCGCATGTTGTTGGTGGCTGTAGTTTTTTGGTCTTTGATCTTTCATGTGTTAAGACACTGGGATTGATAAGGAACTGGTGGGCGACTTGAACAAAAAAGTTAAAAGGCAGGATTGCATGGTAATTCACGTTGTGTTTGTCTATGCCGTGACACCTTACTGGAGTATAAGGTTCTTATTCTTATATGGCATCTCAGCCATTTGTATAAACTGCAGAATATTGGGGAATAGGAGCTTTTTTTGTAAGATATGTGGGTATATCGTTGCTTAAAAAAAGATATGTGGATATATCACTTAATTCTTAAATACTTCACCTACGTGACATGAAAGTATTTAGTTGTCCTGTCCTAGGGAAATGGTGCTTCAAATTATTCTGACTCTGAAAGCTCCATGGAAGAAAACGATAGTATCCAACTAGCGCAGGATCGAGAAGTCTACCAGGGGGCCAAAGCTGGACAAGGATCTACTCTAATATAAGTTAAGCTGAGTAACACTTTTCTTGAATAAGGCATTACTTAGTTCGGAAAAAAAATCAAATTTAATATTAAAATTAAAGTATAAAAAAAAAATTTAATTAAATTTTTTGTGTTTGAATGTTAGTTTGATTAATGCATTGTACAAAATTTTTTTGGATCATTATACTTTTAAGTACATTATTTATTAAGGTTTAAATAAAAAAAATAAGAGTAGTATGGTAATTTAATTTTTTTAAAATAAAGGAAGTTAGTACGGTTATTTTTTTTCGTATGTGGATAATAGGACGGTCAAAATAGGATGATTCTGATTCTGATCTCGAACCAAATAGAATCTAAGATTTTAAATAAAGAACCCTAAATATTTAAATTAGTGGATAATACTAGTGTGGTTTGTTTAGCCAAAAAAAAAGCACATCACAAATAGTGCGATGTGATAAAATTTTAATTTCTTTTCTTTTGAGAATTTGTATTATTCAATATTAATATAGCGATACATAATTAACTTGTCAAAAAAATTTTGCTTAAACTAAATATGACCCAAAATTAGTATATGCCATAAAAGAACACTATTGGAACAAAACTTTTCCAAATTAAAATTTTTTTATTGAATGAAATGAAAAATTAACATTATTTAGAGCCACAATAACAAAAAAGAGGTGTACATGTTATACCCCTTAAATATATATGGATCCATATATATTAGCAAATTCCTTTTATAACAATGGATTGGAAGTAATTAAAATCAGAGAATCTAGTGGAAGTCATACACTTAACAAAAAGCCTTAAGCACCGTTTGGTTCAGAATTAGGATTAGTATCACAATAAAACTAGTAAATCACTTTTGTAAACTTATATTTTTTTATTAAAATTAATACTTCAATAATTTAAAGTTAGAAAAATTATTTAATTTTTTAAATATTTTAATTTAATAATAATGTAAAATAAGTAATATTAATTTTACAAGAAAAAAATTTTAAATTGAACTGATTTTGATTTCAAACCAAACGAAATCTTATTAAAAAAATCAATCAAATAACGTACGATAAAATCAACATAAATTAATTTTATAAAGGCTTTGTGGAGAGAGAGAGAGAGAGAATGCCAACCCATCCTTTATACGTGGCTATGTATTTGCTCTCTAATGCTGACGTCAAAGTTTAAATTTTACTATAGAACTCATCATCCAACGGAGAGACTAACCATCGTGTGATTCGGAATCAAAATTAAAATTAAACTTAAAATCAAAAATAAAATATAAAAAAATAATTTAATTAATTTTTTAGTATTTAGATATTAATTTAATTAATGAATTGTATAAATTTTTTGAATCATTTATACCTTTAAATATATTATTTATTAAAACTTACATAAAATAAAATAAAATTAAAATAATATGATGATTTAAAATTTTTTAAAATAAAATAAAATTGATTTAATTATTTTTTATATTTAAATGTTAAGTGAATAAAAAAAAATGATTTTAATAAACCTAGAGTTCAACTCCGACAGATGAGGAGGGAGGGGGAAGGGAGAGAGAAAGTGAGTTACGTGGAGGAAGGAGAAAAGACTACACAAGCAAAAAAAAGGACGACAGCGACGGCAACATTATCATCTTCAGTGAAGGTGATCCCCTTCAACCTGTGGCTTTTCCATTTTCGCAAGGCGACTTCCCTTCCACTTGTTGTCTTCATGTACTTCTTTTTCGTGCCAAAATTAGGTTCCTTGTGAGTTTTCACCACGCATGCTCAACGATTGTCATGCTTTGTGAGGTAAAATTCATGAGAGATGGTCTGGTTCTTGCTAATATATCTGGGTATAGACTAAGATGCAGCAACAACATCATTTTGATTGTCATATCTCTTTGTGTCTTTGAATGATTTGGCGCGAACAATATAGTTTAAGGTCTACAAAAGTTTTTGCTTTTCACGCCCATATGAAAAAATTGATGTTGGAATTACGGACTTCATTCGTTCACGGTTTGGTCTTGATTGCCTTTGCTAGTACTCCATTGCGCACTGACAAATAGCGCTAGCGAAGGGAATACAGCAAATAATGCACAACAAGTGAACATAAATTAGCTTATATAGATTTGGCGGAACAAACTACAAAAAAAAAAAAAAGAGCAAGAGAGACAGCCAACCCGCCCTTAGAAAGGCGGTAAAGGCATTTACCCTCCAACAGAGAGATCATAATTCAAATTCGGCCTTTGTCAAGATATTGTCCTTCAACAGAAAGATCAGACTCCAAATCTTTCTAGAGACAAATAAGGAGGAACGAAGGACGAGGAAGAGAGAGCGAGGGCTATGGGGAGGAAGGAGCAAAAATAACACAAACCAAGAGAAACATGGCAGAGGAGGCAGCATCATCATCCCCACTGAAGGAGCTCTTCTTAAACTTGCAAGTCTTTCCCTTGTTGTAATGCAACTTCCCTTTCACCTCCACTTCACTCCTCTTCTTCATGGACTCCTGCCTCCTAAGCTTGGTGCTCTCCTCCTCAACTTTGCACACCATCCCTCCCACTCGAGCAACAAAATAAGTTCCTAGAGCATGGGAAACGAGCACACTCGTTGCTCCTTTATAGACGACGTCGGATGGTGGCATGGACTTAGAATTGATGTGAAATTATACGATCAACCTTCCTTTGGCAGGGTTATCAACTTATCATGGACAATGATGAAGTGACAACTTAACAACCATCTAATTGAAAATTTTGTTTTCTCATATCTACCTTAATAATATGAATTTTTTTTTTATTTTTTGCATATTAGGCATTGTTTTCTTATGCATGTTTTTATACTCATGTCTGCATACTAACTTTTATCGAGAAAGAAGAGAAAACATTGCGTACATGCCCTCAGTCGAAAGAAAATGTATGGTCTCGTGGCCAGTTTTGAGGCAGGGACTAATAGGTAATTTACCATAAAGAAAACCTAAATGCTGGGTTTTTGCCAAAAATATACTGACACGTAGTTGGCGAGAAGGAAGGCAGAGTCACGTGATTTGCATCATATTTTATTTAATAACAGAAGCCATGTGGCCGTGCTTCGTTTTGCATGGAAAAATGTTAATTCAAATTCAAATCGGAGTACCAAATCATTGTTTCGGTCAGAATCATATGATTTTTGCCTTGATTATTATGTCGCTTTTACATCAAACAAATGTCATTAATGTCATGGACCTACATGTAATGCGATCATGTCTGGAGGGCATTTTGGTCAAATTACAAGTTGCTGGCCCTTCAACGGGACCTCTCCATGTGCAATGGCAAGTCAGCATGTGACTCGGTGAGAATATTAATTAACATCAACAATTTTTTTTTTCTTATTTTCAAAAAAAAAAAAGAAGAAAATTTTGTACTAATGAGTCTCAACAATTCAACTTGGTAGGCCGTCTTTGTAAATTTAAAATTGATTTGGTATTTCTGCATATCAAAGTTTTAAGTTTCAACCGCACCCACGCTGAAATGATTTCAAAAATCGTTTTAAAATTATAGAACATTCAAAATTATCAAAATATATTGTTTTCGTTTGGTGCAAAATTTGATTCTGAAATCAAAACTTAAATTCAATTATTGATATATACTGTCTCTTCCAAATAAAATCATAATATTTTTCCAAAAAAATTTATTATATAACATTTCATTATTTAAACATTATTATCAAGTGACAAGATAATATTTGGATATTTGACATAACAAAAAAAAATTATCCAATTTAAATCAAGATAAACTCGGCGCTGAAAAAAGAATCAAATCATATATTTTTCATTAAAATGTAACTTTGAGGGGTTATATACAAATTCCAAGATTTCATAGAAGTATTTGCTGAAAAACCCTTTCCTATATTCAACTCAACGGTCAAAAGACCACATTGAATTTAGTTCAATGAAAACAAAAACAAAAAGATCATATATGTTAAAGGAAAGCAACACAAAATCTCAGAAAATCACCATCAAGAAAGCACATATTTACTATTTTTTGCAGTAATGTTGCTACAATGCTCTCAAAACACCCTCATATATGGGCAAACTTATTCCGCTTTTTGTAATTAACAGGCAACTTTATTTTATGACAAGCCTGATATCTATAGGTGCAATCTCTAAATTACGCAAATATAATATCAGGATCACCTAAGTAGCATAATATCATCCTAAGGTAGGTGGTATCCATACGTAGCCATGTGTTTGCACATAGCCCGCCTTCGAAAGCAGCTCGTCTGCCTCTGCTGGGCCACGGCTGCCAGGCGTGTAAGTTGTCGGCTTCAATTCTCCATCATCAATTCTGTGAAGCAATGGAGTAAAGATTTCCCATGCTGCCTGGAAAATTCAAACCAGTACAATGATCAACGATCGAAGCAAACTCTCTTTGCAAGATTTAAATCTTCTTTTGCATTTTTTTTCAATGGTAAGAAATGGATCAGATCAAGTTTCCACCAACTTTATGTACTAAAATTTTTTTAAAATATTTTGGAGAAGATTAGGTTCTAATGCATAGTCCAAACCCCAAAACATATGGCAAGTTTCAGAGCAGGAATTTACCCTCAGCTCATCTCTGCGGACAAAATGCTGTTGATCTCCTCTAATTCTGCAGAATGACAGTTGACTGATTAAGTTGATATACTTAATAAGATGTACAATAGAACAAAATTTGAGAAAAATAGTAATCATTACTGTTCGGTAGAACTTATTTTATTTTCCAATCATGCTTAAAGATTTTATCTTGAACAGAATCATATATTTTTTGACCTCATTAGAAGCTATACCGTATGTTTTACCTCATAGGCAATAAAAAGAAATACCAGACAATGAAGAGGTAATAAGTTCCATAAAAGGGAAAGTAGGTAATGTGTATTAGATCCATGTTTGGAAACCATAAAAAGAAGTCATGCTTGTGGGAAGAGAAAATTGCAGGATTATGCATAGCAAAAGACGAGTGTTTACGTGTCCAGAATTAACCGCTCATATGCCTCCGGTATTGTGACATCTTGATAGCGTTGCCCGTACGACAAATCTAATTCACTTAGTATGGTTGACATCTCAAGCCCAGGTTTTTTGACCTGGAGAACAAATGCAAAGGGTATTAAAAAACCTGAAGACAGGAGTAAACGATAATAATATGAAAGTAAAAATGAAAAGAATATAAATTTTATGAACGTTTATTTTATTGTGCATATTCCAAGTTTTGTAATTTCAATCTTGACCGTAAACTAGGCTTCAATCCTGGAGACAAAAAACTGCAACTAAGATTGGTGCAGGCCTAGCTTAACGGTTGCAGGTCCCCCAGGCTAATCTTTATCCATGGCTGGTCATTTACAGTTCTAACTCTGTATCCTCTGATGCCTATATAATTCATCTTAGGGGACTTTGTATTTTTCCACATGCCAAATGTCGAGACCCCAGAACAATCAACAAACAATAATGACACAAAAAACCCTAATGACTCAAATAATCGTGGGCATCCAGCTTTCAAACAAAGACTAAATCACAAAGATGGAAGTGCAGCATTTTGTAAATCTTAACAGGAAGGGATGAAGCATCCTCAAAGATAATCTTTTTTCCAATATCCATGACTGGACGGATAAGGTCTAAGTAATGGTGCCACACCTAGTTCATTACCCACTCCTTTACCAATGTGGATGCTTCAGGTTCAGGTGCACAAAATCCTAAAAGGTTCCTGTATCCCTCTGAACAAGAGGCTCAACTAATGATCTTACAAAAGCTGGGGGAGTTGGAAAAGGTGGTGGAAATAGAATGCAACTTAAGGGAGTCAGAAAACTCGACAGTTCAAAGGGACACATTAGCACAATGACCTGGAAAGTGAATACAGTTCAGGAAGGCTTCCATAGAGGCCATCCCAGGTTCTAAGCAATACATATGGGTAGTGGAGCAGTACAAAACATACAGTTCTACTGCAAGCTGATAGATATCACCAGAGTTACTTAGCCTACCAAAAACTAATGACATTTGCAAAGATACTTCATCCATTCAAGGAACAGATCAAAACTCTTCACTCTTCTGTAAATAAGTTTTTAGTAATGCTGTTGGATGCTCAACCACAGATCCTCTCAATTTTAGCATCTGAGACCTTCCCAGCTCACTTTCTTTGGAAGTACTGGCATTATAAGAAACTCAAAAGCAACTAGTATCAGCTCAAAACACTTATTGGATGGATTGATGTCTGCTTGAGAGAATCACGAGATACTTTAGAGATAATACCAAGAATGCTTTTAAATAGTTTGCTAAAGACTAGGTGTTGCAATGGCAAAATTTACACTAGAAAGAAGGTACATACTGTTAGTTTCATATACATGGCCTCTGAAGGCTGCAAGCGTATGACAAATTCGTTTCTCCGTTGCTTTTTACCTGGACGGAGTTAAAATGACAGGTTTAAAGGTTGCTTATTTCCTCAAACAATTATGTTGCAAAAAGATACGAAAGATGTTGCACCGAAGTCACAATGCCTAACTATAGTTTGAAGGTTAAATTTATAACTGTAACTGTTGGCTCACTTGGCAATGCTGCCACATGCAATGCACAAAAAACTTCAAAATGCGATTGTCAGTTGAGAGCAAATGCTCTACTAGTTTCCTTTTATCATTTTTAGGACAAAAGTGTCATTGCACTGGTAATAAACTAGATTACCCAATGTTATGAATGCAAAATGCTCATTATAGTGCTGCAAAGAGAGTAATCATGTGGGAGAAGTCAATGCAGCACACAGTTAAGTGTTATTGGTAACCCTACCAAAACTACATGATCAAAACCTAGGGCAAAAATTTAATGTAGAAAACATCTTTGTTTATTTTTTATATAATTACAACACTAAATTTGAAGTTAGAAGTATAGTTTTTTCAAGTGATGTCCTACTATGTTCACATGGAAAAGACTCAACTGCAGTAAATTATTTGAGGCTCAGCAGAACATTATAAATAGGCAAAAAGATTTACTTCTAAAGATATCCCCTGGAACATCCTTGAATTGAACTCGGATTTCTGCTTTCCTTGAATTCAGAGCTTTTCCTGCTTTGAGTATAAATGGGACTCCTGTAGACCAAGAATTTCAATCAGATAAATCAAAAAAATTTTAAAAAATAATATGCTCAAAATGCAACATTGTCAGTCTGCAGACAGAATTCAGGCAGAAAACCACCCAGAAAGCATCTGGTGCTGTGCAAGTCAGAACAAAGTGAGCAGATCTCAATAGTAAAACTTTAGGCTATAGTTTTGCACAACAAAATGAGCAAATTAAATCATTTTCCAAATGGAAAGATACTTAACCTTCCCATCTTTCATTATGTATCCTCAAAATAACTGTGGCAAAAGTTGGTGTATTTGAGCCATCAGGAACTGTTGGGTCATCCCTGTAGCCATTATATTGTCCAAGAACAACCTCTTCCATTGATATTGGTAGGACTGACTGAAGAACCTGAAATTAGACATATAGTGTTTCAGCAGAATAACGTATGTCTGAATGGTATCAGTAGAGCAGAAAATAACAGCATCATAAACTTAAATAGAAGTTAAAACAGACTGAATTCTCAACTAATAGCAAATCTAGATATTGAAGAGTTTTTTGTTTACTGAAACTATAATAGTTGAAAGAAAATACCTTAACTTTCTCATCCCGTATGTGCTCAGGCTTAAGAGAAACAGGTTTTTCCATTGCCACCAAACAAAGAACCTGTAATAGAACAAATAAATCAATATGTTTGAGTAAAAGCAATGGAACCACAATAAATGGAGGCCATTATAACAGGATTGAAAGTTGAATAATATCATGAGTTCTAAATTTATCTGGCAGACACAAAGAAAGCAAGAACCTGAGCAAGCAAAATTGATGTTCTACATGCATCAACAAAATAATCACAACTACGGCAGCGAACACATTCTGCAAGCAAAAGCAATGATATAACATAGTTCAGCTAACCTGCAACAGGTGGTTCTGAATGATATCCCGGATAATTCTGCAAAAAAAATAAGTCCCGAATTATGAAAGCACACACACACACAAAAAGAAAAGTTTGGCATGTCTATTCTAATTTTCAAAATCATATTGATTTCTCTTCTGTCCAAACATACTAATAATCTATGTAGTTTTAGAGAGAATTTTTTGTAGGATTGCACTAAAGCAAACAAGGTGTTAGAATGCGCGGTGGTAAGAAAGTGATTGCATCATCAACATCAACACACATTTTTCCGGGCTTCGAGCCTCTCGATTTTCCTAGGCTCCTAAGTGAAGTTTTTGTTCCAGTAAAATGAATGATTCTTTCAGTAAAGTCATTTCTATCTATAGCAACTAGCAAGCATGATGTCATACCCATATTCGTCAAAGTATCCTCCACGTCCTTCTGTACCAAAATCCTCCCTGAAGACAATCTGCAAACAGATGTTACTCCATTCATAACTGGAAGAAAAAAGAATGCACCTGATACTACAAGGTTTCAAACAGAACACTGACAATCCATTCAATGTAATCTAAAAGCTGCTTCATGACAAAGAGAGTCCCTCCAACTATTGCTGGCCACACTCGTCACTAAATAAATTTAATGTGCTTCTCACAAATCTGTTATACTGTGATATGGCCTAGGATTTCATATTACTGTGCTTTAGTTTGGTTAGCAAAATCTAGTTTATGCAGCACCATGTTCTTTCACTAATTAATAGAAAATAAGATACCACCCTGTACATCAGTGCTGGTATTCTATGCAGTAGAAAGAATAATTCTCACCTGTATATTGTCAATGTTATCACGATTCCAAAGAGGCAAAAAGAAACGGTTGGCAAAACGGAGAACCAACTTCCAGCGCCAAGTAAATTAGGAAACAAACGATCAGTAAAAAGTAGAATGTGAATAGACACTTCAATTTAAGTAACAAAAAAATTACCAAGTTCTGCACCAACTCCTTTCCCAAGTAGTGATCAATACGATAAAGTTGTTGTTCATCAAATAACTCTCCAAGCTGTGAGCTCAGTTCCTCCGCAGAACTCAGATCTTTCCCAAAAGGCTTCTCAATAACAATCCGAGTCCACCCAGTACGATCAGCTGACATATTGCCAGGATTCTCAGCTCAATATGTGAGTAATAACAAAATCCCATGGAAGGAAATGTATCATGCTGTCATAATATATTGTAGATGACAATCTCTCGTATGTGAGAGGTCATCGGTTCGAACCTTGCTTAAAACAAGGCTTTTATGGTAAATCCAAGTTGCTCAAGTATATATATGTTGTAGATGATAGAAAAGGAATTCCAGATAAGTTACAGAAGTAGGAAGGGTGCCCAATTGGCTGACAATTTGCAAACATGCAGTTAATTAATTGGATGAAAATTCAGCTCAGCAATGGTGAGTAATAGCCAGTAGATCTGTTAAAACTACAAAAGAAACATAAATTTTAAAATGTTTTACAAATGATTGAATATTTGAGATTTATATAATATACCTGGAATTATACCTCTAGTGCAAAAAATAAAAACCTCCACCATAATGCAGAAGTTAGCTAGTATGTTATCCATAGTAAAGGAGTCCAGATAGGAAGTTGTATCATAAATTTAAAATGCTCTGTACATGAATAAAAATATTTAACAAAAAACTTACACTGATTCATGCAGTAAGTTCTAATCATTTTGCATACAGAAGGGTAAACAGATGGAGGCAATGCAAGATAGAATAATCTGCGTGATGTTCCTGGTTGACTCTTTTTTGCCACCTCATGCTCTGAGATCTCCTTATCCAATAATTGAAAACCATCCACACTGTCATAAGAACCGCTGACATACTTGATCTGTGAAGTGATCAGACAGTATTTGTTCAGTTTCTGATCCCAGAAATGCTAAACAAGAGAAAAGTTAATGAAATACTAACCAATTGCAAAAACTTTGAAACAACTTGCTCTGGATCAGATGAATCCCCTTTGCCTAGTTTAAGATATCTATCAAATATAGATGTCAGACAAAATAAGCAGTTGCCTAGTGCAGATACATACATAAAAGCAATCTGTCAGTGAACAAACAGAAACATTTTGATATACATGAGACAAATTTGCCTCACAAGAAACCTTACCCACGGATGCGATCCCTTAGACCATCATCAGACATATTTGTTCTTGCATATCCAAATATGTGAACTTCATTTGGTTGCAAGAATCCCTGAAATATATTTGATTGAAATCATTGGTATATTATTATGCAACAAAGAAGTGAAAAATGCAAAGTAATCCCATATGCCATGACATAACACAGCAATAGTTACATGAAAGGCATTTCATACAGTTTTCTTGAACCATCTAGACAATGGAATCCAACAAACCTGGCGGAAGAGATTGAACAGTGCTGGAAAGGTCTTCTTCTTTGCAAGATCACCGGAAGCACCAAGCACAACAATGGAGAGACACCCAGTCTCAGGTATTGGCTCAATGTCCTTCTCATCAGAGAAGGATTCACTCCTGAAGGAACCATTTCTTGAAGCTGTACTCGATCCCATTGACATGCTTTACAGCACGGTCAAGTAATCCTATAGACCATTAAAAGGATTCAAAAGCATTACGACCGAAATTCAGCTAGAAAGAAAAAAAAATTAAGAATCCACTATCAAGAACATAATCACAAACCACTAAGAGTACCAAGGCCATGAATTCAAAATATAAAATTCCATATATTTTTTTTCTTATGTCTATGACGCATATAATAAAAAAAAGCATCAATCAGAAGGAACAAAAGAATCACAAATTGCAATTCGTAAAAATCATCTAGGACACGTAAAATCATTAAAATTATGCTCTTACTCCAAGAGACTAACTTCTCACACATCCATTCATCTCCAGAGTAGAAAAATAAATTAAAGAACTGATATATGCTAAGCATAGAATCACAAGAAAACATGTGACAGAAACAAGAACAGAATCATCAATTGCAATTCATACAAAGCATCCAGGACATAAATCACCAAAATTATATTTTCCGTTACTCCAAGAAATCATCTTTTTCACACATCCACTCGTCTCCAAATAAAAGAAAATTTAAACAACTGCGATATTCGAAGCAACCAATTAAACTCCACCTAAATTCTAAACAAGCCCAATATGTCAACAGATTCCGGATACTAACTGACAAGAAAGACACCAAGAAAGGAACAGACTTTACCCCAAATTCCTCACCAAAACTCAGTTCTACTCAGAATCAACGCAAAGAAGCAACAGATCGCCGCAGAGACACTAAAATTCGAATAAAAACAGCAAAATTCTTCAAAAAAAAGGTTCAAAAAACACCTCCAAGGACGCCCGATCTGCAGGAGATATCAAATTGGAATTTCTCCTCGCTCTGGGCCCTTCTTATTGCATCCGGCTCACCTACCCTCCTCGCTTTCACCAACCGCCAGGCTCAACGTAAAAACGGAAACAATATTTGGGAATTTAATTTTTTTTGAAAAAATGAACGAAAAAGAAAAGTTCTGATTGACGACCACTTTGGTGAACTACTTGTCTGAATCGATTGAAACATTTGCACACAAGTCCTGAAGCTTCTCATAATTGTGTTTGACTTTCCGCCGCTCTTCAAGTTTGCCCAAAAGAATTTTGTAGATACCTACGTGATGATTTTTATATAACAAAAAATTTATAAAATCGTATCATCCGACATAACATCTCAAACTACTAAAATCAATTTGTTCTTTTTTGTTAGATTTTGAAGTTCTTGTAATTTCAAATTTATAAATTTGAAAATCTGAATAACGCATTTTGTTTTAAAATTTTACTAAATTTCGAATTTCAAATTATGCTGTTTGTTTGATTGGATTTTTATATCAAATAAGATAAATTTTGAGAATTTTATAACAATTTCTATAAGAATAGTAATATTTTTGTAAATTTATAAATTTTTAGAGACTTGTTTTAATTTAATGAAAAGAAAAATAAATGTTGAATTTTGAAATTTAATTATTTTTTATTGACTTTGAAATTCTAAATTTGAAGATTTTATATTTTAACTTATTAAATGCCGAATTTTTTTAATTGTAAGAACTTTTGTAGTTCTATCCTAAAAATCAGTATCAAGATTAAAATCAAAATTAGTGAACCACTTTTATAAATTAATTTTTTTATTAAAATTAATCTTATAATAATTTAAAGGTTGAAAACTTATTTATTTTTTATAATAATTTAATTTAATAGTAATATAAAATAAGTAATATTAATTTTATATAAAAAAATAATCTTAAAAAATATTAATTTTGATCTTAATTTCAACTCAAATGGTGTTTAAAATTCTAACAAAACAAACGATGCCGAGTTCAACTGCGATCCAGCCATTGAAGGAGATGAAGCAGGCGTATTCCCATCCAACATCGAATATGTTGCGAAATGCTATAACTACCCTTACTTCGAATAAATAAATATATATATATATTTATTAGGGAATTTTGTATGCATACCCTTCAAAACAATGATATTGTATGTATACCACTCAAAAATGGCCATGGGTTAACATCTGTCTATTGATACAACTAATTGAAATAAAAATGTCCAAAATACCCTTTTACATATATACTCGTAAAAATATCCTATCAACAACTTTTCTCCCTCCAAATATTTAAAAGAAAAATTTCTTATATATTTTTTCAAACTCATAATATTTCTCCCATAATCCTATAAAAATTATAATTTATTATGTACTCTTAAAAGTGATTTTTTTTTTCTCAAATATTCATGTGGATTTTCTGTATATTTCTGATATGTTTTATTTTTTTCCTCAAGCGTATTTGAGAACGAAATAAACTTTTCAGAAGCATATAAAAAATTATAATTTTTATAAAAATATAAAAGAAATGTCATGATTTTGCATGGGTATATAAAATTTTTTTTTTCCTATTTTTTAAGCTAAAACTATAATTTTAGCCTTGCTATTTACTGAAATTTCAAGAAAACATTACAAGTTTACTACTAAACGATAAATGAATTTATAAGATTTGTCAATGGACGCAGAGGGCTCAAAGATTGACCTAAAACTTTTGGAGATCAAGATCAATATCAAGTTCAAGACTAGTAAACTACTTTTGTAAATTAATATTTTTTTATCAAAATTAAGATTTCAATAATTTAAAGCTAAAAAAACTTTTAAATTTTTTATAATAATGTAATTTAATAATAATATAAAATAATAAATAATAATTTTATTTTAAAAAATAATTTTGATATAAATTGATTCTGATCCTGATTTCAAAACAAACAGGACTTCAATTTACGCTCAGCCCTTAGTAGGATTTTGGGCCCTTTCGGGACTGGGAAGTAGTTGCTAATGGCTTGTAGTTGTTTCGCCGTCAACTACGACCGCAAACACGACCCACAAATGGAACCAGAAGTGCCCACTCACAGGAGCGGTTGCAGCGCGTGAAAAATGACACGGCAGCATCCTTCTCGTCAAGCATTGGGAGGTTGAGCTCGGCAAGGGTCTTCTTAGCCTGCCAGAGCTGGCCCTCACCAGGGAGCTTGTTCTGATTGCCAAGGGTGGAGATCACGATCTACGTACGCCTCCCTTTGTCGTCTCGCATGCTCGCATCGCAGACATCGAGCACCTTCGTGGTCAAAGTGAATGCAAATTCTTCAGTTATCCCAAAATGCAGTTCAAACTGATTGGATAAATAACTATAAAAAAACAAATGGATCATCGTGGTTCAATCATGAATTTCTCGGAACCAAACAGCCCGCAGTAGTTTAATTACTTGGAAAAACAATATAGTAAAGAATGCGTGTTCTGCGCGTGTTTGACCTGTAAGATGAGCATACCAGCTGATGCTGATGTTCGAAAGATGCTTCCATGACTCATTCAATAAAGTCGATGAAATGAAAGCGGAGAAGACGCTCCACCGAGTAGCTTACTCTACCATAATGTTTAACTTGTCTTTTTTACTTTGGGGGGCATTTCTGACCATTTATCCAAGATATATGGAATAAGGAGGTCTGAGAATAGGTAACATCTGACTTACCAAGGATTCACTCGCAAGGGAAAATTCTCTATATCCTCTTGAAAATATTTTCAGTTCCCTAAAATTTTAAATTATTATAACATTATGTAACAATACTATAAAAAATATAATAATATATAAATTATTGTAGAAGTACTATAACAGTTGTTTAGAAATTAACTATTATATTAAAAAAATATATTATATTATTTTTCAGTTATATATATTTGGATTTCATCATTTTATTTTATTTTTATTTTTATTAGTTTAATTTTCTCATTGATGTCTATTTTACTTATAATGTTTAGTTTGTACATATGTATACTGCTACAATATTTAAATATTATTATATTATTATTAGAGTATATATATATTATTATAGTGCTTACTACAGCAGCTATTATAGTACTGTAAAAGTTAATTTGAAATATTTATCGTATTAGAGGGATTGAATAAAAATATTAAAAATTAGAGAAAATTTTTAAGAAATTTACTGTGTTTAGGGGTGGGGTGTAAGAGATTTTTCCATATAGAAATGTGTGCTGTGCTGTATCAGGGAGGCCAACGCCAAAATCGAAAAAAAAAGATTACAGCCATTTTTTATGTTCTGCTAATAGGTCGAGTGAGTGGTTTAATGAACGGTACGCATAATTATGGGGAGAAAAACCCGTTTAACAAAAAATAAAAAAATAAAAAAAATCATAGATCACACGTGACGCTGGGAAAGGTCACGTGTTTGACTAGGCGCTTACTTTCGATCGATCAATTATAGGGATTAGAGAAAACTCATGTAGGACATTTCCTACGAAGAAATGAATGTTGTAGAACAGTCCCTCCGTCAGTTATGCTTCGAGATCGATAGCGGATATGGATCGACAGTCAAGATGCAGTTAGACAGAATTATGCGTAGGACATACATATTATACTACAGTAGAATATTTAAGATATTGGCGGGACCGCGGTAGAATCTTTCGCGGGGATTCTTTCGGCATCGAGATTAGTGCTATGCTTTCCGCCAATCGAGGCCGTACGGTGGGTAAGGCGTTTACCGTTCATAATGTTTGATGGGCTGGAAATATCTTGTCGGCTGTACGACCCCAACCCCTGGTTGGCTGGATGATGGCTCTATGGGGACACATCTCGGCGGGTTCTTTTTTATTTTTCAGAATCAAGGATAAGTTGGGAATTTCACAAGTGTAATTCATCTTAATCAGAGTTAGTTAAAAGGATTTATTACATGTACCTCCCGAGGGAGATTTTTGAGAAGAATAATTAAAGAATTTATGAATAATTATTTAAAAATAAGGAAATTATATATGTACTTGTACAAAAATTTAGAGAGCTATTATTTATAATAAATATTTTTTGTGATTAGGCAAACTCGTTGTTCTCGTGTTTTCTGAGAATAGTAAAATGGACGAATTAAGGAGGAGGTAATAACGTCAAAGAGATACCAAAGAAGTTGGGCGAATGCCCGCCAGAATATGGGAACAGGGACAGAGAAGTAGTTTCAGTGAGTAGAAAGTAGCGGATGCAAGCCATACGCGACGGTTGACCGGGACAAAAACTGTTGTTGGCATGTAACCACCCCCGCCGAACTGACATTGATGAGTTCCGGGAGGCCCACGAGGCATAATTCAACTCGGTGACGGGAGTTGTTTGGATTTTGTCGAAATGGTTTTGCCAGAAATTGTCAGATTTCCCACCTCAGTTTCTCCGCACACCAAATTGTCAAATGTTTCGACTCAATTTTTCTTCGAGACCTCTGATTAATGAGTAATGTTTGAAAAATGCTAGCAGCGCTAATAAATAGACGAAGCCGAAATATATGATTCATTGGAGACGACGGAGACACTCTTTGAGGAAAAAATTATTGGGAAGGTCTACCTGCCGAGTTGCAATTTCTTGGAAGATTAATAAGGTATTCATTTTTTGGTTCAAAAAAAAATATTTGCATCAAGTATAATTTCCAAAAGGTATTGACCAAACTTCATAATTTCCAAGCCAAATCATTTACCAAATTTTCTACATCGCTTTGATGCTGCTTTTAGAAAAAAAAGTCTCCCAAATTTATGCAGAAGCAGACATAGTCGCAAGTTGCAATTTTGATATGGTATCGTGACATCTCAATAGCCTTGCTCGTTTGACAAATCTAATTGACTTTTGTATGGTTGAAATCGCAAGCCAAGGTCTTTTTACCTGCAGAACAAACGCAACCAAACCAGCAGTAAACAATATTACTACCAGAATAAAAAACCAACAGAATATAATTTTAGCTGAGGTTTATTTTACTGTGCAGATTCCAAATTTTTTAATTTCAATCCTGATGGCAAAATAGGCCTCAGGCATGGAGCCAAAACACTGCCGCTGAGCTTCAATGGTTGCAGGTCAGCCCCGTGCCAATCTTTATCCAAGGCTGGTCATTTACAGTTCTAACTCTTACCTGATGCCTATATAATTCTTAGATGACTTCGTATTTCTCCACATTACCGCGGATAAAGGCTTAATGGGTACTACTTATTGAAAGTTTTTCCCCAAGACCTCAGTGAAAGATCAGTGCCGTCCTTCTCTGATAGATATAGAACAGCATGTAGAGCTTTTCAGGGAAAGAAAGACACTCGACCGCTGTACCTCTGTTTCCTCGGAACATAATTTTCGGATGTCGTTTCCCTCCCTCAATTCTTCTCTTCCGCCTTCACTGAGACAAAAAAGTGAAATCCAGGCAGATACGTGGAGTTACACTATTTTTCTTTTTAGGTCGACTTGAAGTCCGAGAGTAATTTCGTTACGTACAGGATCTACAGCTGAATTTCTCCGACATTCCTTGTTTCCAAATTGACCAAAAACGAACTTCTCCTTCCATTGAATTTACTCAGAGAATGTCAATTCTCACCGGCAGCTATTCTAGGAGAAGTTCGAATCCGTTCCGTTTGGATACTGACCGATCTTGGTTTGACATGGTTTGCTCGTTACTGGTTCCCTGAAGAGTCAATTTCTCCATCACCCAAGTCCGAACAAAGCAAACCGCCATGATCAAGGCATCTTGTTGATATGATTGAGTTGGACACAAATCAGAGACTACCTCGGATGTTTGAGACCCATAACAACCAACAAATAATAATGACCAAAAAGAATCTAATGACTCTGAACAGTCAACAGCAACCAGCTTCCAAAGGAAAACAAAATCACGAAGATATAACTTCTTAATAGGAAGCGATGAGGCACCATCAAAGATGATCTTTCTTCCAAGACCCATGGCTGGACAGATGAGGTCCAAGCAATCGCACCTAGTTCATTCATTATCCCTTCTTTACCAAGTTCAGGAAGGCTTCCATTGAGGCAATCCCAAGTTCTAACCAAGACATACAAGTAGTGGAGCAGAACAAAACATACAGTTCTACTGCAAGCTGACGGAAATCACCAGGGTTAGCCAACCAAAAACTAATGACATTTGCACAAGACATTCCGGGAACCAACCAAAACTCTTTTAACTCTTCATTAAATAAAAATTTTTTTTTAATGTTGAATGCCCAACCTCAGATCCTATCAGGATTAGCATGTGAGGCCTTCCCAAGTTGCTTTCTTTGGAAGTGCTAGCAGTAAAAGGCCAAAATTTGAAAGCAACTAGCGTCAGCTCAAAATACTCATTAGATGAACAAGTGGAAATTTTTCATATTGAGGTTTAATTGATGTTTGCTTGAGAGAATCATGATAATGCTTTAGGGAGAATGACAAGAATGCTTTTAAAATAGCTGTTAAGAGACTCACCCTGCAATAGCAAAATTGACATTAGAATGAAGGTACATACTGTTATATAAATGGCCTCTGAAGACTGCACGCGTATGCTAAATTTGTTTCTCCCTTGCTTTTTACCTGCAGAGTTAAAATGACAGGTTTACATATCATCCAGTTGCTAACTGGACAAAACAACAAGTCTACATATTTCCACAAACAATTATGTTGCAAAAAGATTAGAAAGATGCTGTACTATAAGTCATGATGCCTAACTATATTTTGAAGGTAAAATTTGTAACCATAATCGTTGCCTCAGGTCGGCAATGCTGACAACATAACAAGGAATGACACTAATTTCAGATAGTCCAACAATAGCAAGTTGCAATGCACAAAAAACAACAGAATGCAATTGTCACTTAAAGAGTGTATGAAGTACTAGTTTCCTTGTATCTTTTTTAGGTTAAATAACTTACTCCACTGGTAATAAACTATATTACCTAGTAATTTTTTTTTGAGAAAATATTACCTATATGAATGCCAGAATGCTTATCATAGTGCTGCAAAGAGAGTAATCAAGTGGAAGCGGTCGATGCAGAATTTTGGTACTATTAGTAACACTGTACCAAAACTACATGATCATAATTTCTAACAAAATTTAATTTCGAAAATAGCTTTGATTATCTTTGATATAATTACAACACTAAATTTGAATTAAGCAGCATATCCACCATAGTTTTCTCAGGTGATGTCCTACTACGTTCACTTGGAAAAAAACTCATGCAGTAAATTATCTGAGGCTCGTCTAAAAATTGGCAGCAAAATATTTATGTCCAAAGATATCCCCTGTAATATCATTAAATTGAACTCAGATTTCTGCTTTCCTCGAACTCAAAGCCTAAAAGACTTACCAGCTTTGAGTATAGATGGGACTCCTGTTCACCCACAAAAATAGAAATAGAAAATATGCTGAAAATGTAAGATTCTCAACTTGTAGACAGAATACAGGCAGAAGATCACCCAAAGAGTATCTGCTGTTATGCAAGTCAGAACAAAGGGAGCAGATCTCAATTATCATTTTCTAAATGGAACGACACTTAACCTTCCCATCTTTCATTATGTATTCTCAAAATAATTTTGACAAATGTTGGAATATTTGAGCCATCAGGAACCGTTGGGTCATCCTTGTAGCCATCATCTCGTCCAAGAACAACCTCTTCCATTGATATTGGTAGAAGAACCTGAAATTAGACATTTATTCTTTTAGCAAATGAAGTATGTCTGAATGGTATCTTTAGAGCAGAAAATAACAGCATTCTTTAACTTAAATAGAAGTTAAAATGAACTGAATTCTCAATTAATCCAGATAATGAAGCAATTTTTGCTTACTGAAACTACTAATAGTTAAAAGAAAATACCTTAAGTTTCTCATACTGTATGTGCTGAGGCTTGAGAGAAATGGAATTTTCCATTGCAACCAAACAAAGAATCTGTAATAGAACAAATAAATCAAAATGTTTGCGTAAAAGCAATGCAACCACAATAGATGGAGACCATTAACTGATCTTCAAATGGATACCAAAGTTTTTCAGAATATTACAGACCTCACACAATCTAGAAAACTAGATAAAACTTGGAATTGTGTGAAAGAGACATCACACCATCTTTATAGAAGCATTTATTAGCAGATATTCAAAGGAATATGTACATATGAGTAGGTCATGCTACATGTATATACTCCTGATTGATAATATTCTGTCGGAATACCTTTTCACATTCCACAACAACCCATCACAACAGAATTCAGAGTCGAAAAATGTCATGAGACCAAAATTCAATTGGGTTAAAGGAAGAAGTAAGCAAGTAAGCAACCAAAATTGATGTTCTACATGCATCAACTAAAATAATCATGTGGTGAACACATTCTGCAAGTAAAAAGAATTGCCTAACAGTTCAGTTTTGCTGCAACAGATGGTTTGAATGATATCCCGGATGATTCTGCAGAAAAATAATTCCTATTTAATTATGAAAACATTGTACACACAAAAAAGCAAAAGATTGGGATGGCTATCCTAATTTTCCAAAACATGTTGATTTCCCTTCTGTCCAAACATACTAATAATCTAGGTAGATTTAAAGGTTCATTTCTTGTAGAGTTGCACATGAGCAAACATGGGGTTAGAATGAAGGTGGTAAAAAAATGATTGCATGATTGACATCAACACACAATTTCTGGGCCTTAAGCCCTTCAATTTCCCTAGGCTCCTAAGGGAAGTTATTGTTCCAGTTAAACAGAATGATTCTTTCAGCAAAGTCATTTCTATATATGGCAACTAGCAAGCATGATGGCATAACCATATTTGCTAAAGTGCTCCCCATGTCCTTTTCTCTCACCTGTATGCTGTCAACATTATCATGACTCCAAAGAGGCAAAAAGAAACGGTTTGCAAAATGGACAACCAACTGCCAGTGTTAGCAAATTGGGACGCAAATAATCAGTAAAATGTAGAATGTGAATAGATACTTCAAATCACAAAAACTTACCAAGTAGTGAACCAACTCCTTTCCCAAGTAGTGATCAATATGGTAAAGTTGTTGTTCATCAAATAGCTCCCCAAGTTATGAGCTCAGTTACCCCACATAACTCAGATATTTCCCAGAAGACTTTTTGATAACAATCTGAGTCCACCCAATACGATCAGCTGATATATCACAAGAATTCTCGGCTAACTATGTGAATAACAAAAAAAACCTCATGGAAGGAAATCTGTCATGCTATCATAATACATTGTAGATGACAGAAAAGCAATTCCAGATAAGTGCTGAAGTAAGAAGAGTGCCAAATGTAGTGACAATTTGAACAGACTCAGTTAATTTCTAGGACAAAATTCAGCTCAGCAATGGCGACTAAAGGCCAGTAGATCTAAATTCAACTGTTTAAAACAAACCTACATAAGAAACAGAAATTTTCCAATGTACTACAAAAGATTGAATTCTGAAATCTATATAACACACCCACAATTATATTTCTAGCAAAAAATCAAAACCTCCACCATGATGCAGAAGTTAGCCAGTATGCTATCCATGGTACAAGAGTCCAAATAGAAAGCTGTTTCACAAATTAAAATGCACTGTACATGAATAAAAATATTTAAGAAAAAACTAATGGTGATTCATGCAGTAACTTCTAATCATGCTGCATCCAGAAGGGTAAACAGATGGAGGCAATGCAAGATAGAATAACCTGCAAGATCTTCCTGGTTGACTCTTTTTTGCCACCTCATGCTCTACAATTTCCTCATCCAATAACTCGAAACCATATTCACTGCCATAAGAACCAATAACATACTTCATCTGCAAAGTGGTCAGACATATTTGTTGAGTTTCTGATACCAGAAATGCCAACAAGGAGAGATATCAATGAAAGAACTAACAAACTGAAAAAGCTTTGAAATAACTTCCACTGAATCAGATGAATCTCTGCCTGGTTCAAGGTATATATCAAATCGAGATGTTCGATGAAATTAGCAGTTGCCTAATGCATATATATGAGCAATCTATTATTGAAAAAAAAAGAAAAGTATTGTTATATGTGAGATAAGTTAGCATCACAAGGAAGAAAACTTACCCATCGATGTGATCCCTTCAACCATCATCAGACATATTTGTTCTTGCATATCCAAATATGTGAACTTCATGCAATAAATGGAAAGAAATCATTGGTATATTATTAGGCAACCAAGCGAAGAAAGGAAAGGTAATTCCATATACCATAAACATAACACAGCAATAGTTCCATGAAATGCAATTTTCTTGAACTATATAGCCAATTGAATCCTACAAACTTGGCAAAAGAGATTGAACAGTGACAGAAAGGTCTTCTTCTTTGCAAGATCTCCTGAAGCACCAAGAACAATAACGGAGAGGGAAGCAGTCTCAAGTATCGTCCCTGTGTCACTCTCATTAGAGAAAGATTCACTCCTAGAGGAACCATTTCGTGAAGCTGGACTTGATCCCATTGACATGCTTTTCAGCACAATCAAGTAAATCTATAGACCATCAAAAGGACTCAACCATTATGACCAAAATTCAGCTAGAAAAAAAAATTTTCAGCATCCACAATCAACAAGATAACCATTATTCAATAAGAGCACCACAGTCATCTAAAATTCCACATTTTTCTTATGTCTATTAAGCATATAATCACAAAAACCATCAATCAGAAGCTAGAAAAGAATCACAAAATCCAAGTCATACAGATCATCTAAGATATATAAATCACGAAAATTGTTAGTTTTCTATTACTCCTAGAAGTCATATTTTCGCACATCCATTCATCTCCAAAGTAAAAACCATGAATCAAAACCAAGAACAGAATCATAAATTGCAATTCATACAAAGCATCCAGTACATAAAAAACAACAAAAATTATATTTTTTGTTATTACAAGAAATTGTCTTTTCACACATCCACACATATCAAAAAAAAAAAACAAATTAAAGAACTGCTAGACACTGAGCAACCAGTTGAACTCATAAATTTTAAACAAACTCAATACATCAACAAATTCTGGATACAAAATGAAAAGAAGGAACACCAAGAAAGGAACAAGCTTCACCCCAAATTGCCCACCAAAAGCTCAGGTCCACTCAGAAGCAAAGCATAGAACTGACAGATCACTGCAGAGGCACTTAAATCTGATAAAAAACACAAAAATTCTTCAAAAAAGATATGAAAAATAACTCCAAGGACACCCAATCTGCAGGAGAAGAGATCAAATTAGGCTTTCTCCTCACTATGGGACTTTCTTAGTGCATCCGGCTCACCTACCTTCTCACTGACAGTCAGATTAAACGTAAAAATGGAAGCAATATTCGGAGAATTTAATTTTTTTTCAGTGCGATGGAATTTAAAAAATTTGAAAGGAATAAACAAAAAAGAAATCCTTGCTTGACGACCACTTGGTGAACTGCTTGTTTAAATCCATTTGAAATCTTGGACATAAGTCCATGAAGCTTTGCATAGTAGTGTTTGACTTCCTACCATGCTTCTAGTAGTAGTTAAATTGAGGTTTGATTAGAAGATTAGATCTGTGGCAGAATCTGGATGACGGGGTAAAGTCATATTTGTTGTATTACAAAGCCATGTCTTGAAAAGAAACTGAACAAATAAACCGAATCACAAACCAGGTTTGTATCTCTGTGTTATACCAATATCAAAAAGTAGTAAGCATACTAATATCAAAAGCTAGTAAATAGTCTAATATAGAAGGCCTTCTCAAAAAATTAGCTCAAGCAGCTAAGCTTTGGGAGTTCTCAATGTCTATCTCCCCCATTCCCGCATCTTCCTCTTCTTCACTGTCTTCATCTCCATCAACCTCTTCATTAGCTGATCTCAAATTGGCCATATGATCTGCAAGAAGCTTGTCATCTCGTTCGCTCACCTATAAATTAATAAAATTGATGTTAGGCAAATCAGCTTGGAAGATGAGAATCACTGAACTGGTTGAAAGCTATCTAATATATCAAAAGAAAGCATCGCAGAAGTGCTAAAAAGGGGTTAATGTTTGAAGGAAATCTTCATAAGGGAATATACAAGTAACTTGCAGGATATTATGCACATTTTGAGCCCCATCACCAAATAAATTCTAGTAGGAATAATAGAGATGCTTTCAGAATATGTTGTTCAAACTCACAGCTCTTGGTGCTTCCTTCACTAAAAGCTTTCCTTTGTGACAATCCATCACCTCAGTACAAGCCTTGATTGCATTATTTAAGACAGAAATCCCTTGTTCCTGGCATAACAGACAAAGTATTATAAACAGGATAAAAAAACATAAATGAGAAGACAATTTTTGACATGATTTAAGGCTTTTTCCATTTTATGCTGCCAATGACACATATAGGCCTTATACATTGCTTGTAACTTGGAACACAGAAGACATTCAAGAAAAAGTAATCATACTGAAATAACCGCTAGGGTCTAAAACTAGTATGGACTCCCACAAATGGTGTTCAGGAATAAGAAAAATATAAAAGGAAAAAAGTAATATAATAAGTTATTTTGAGTATAACAAATGCACCAGCTATTGCACCTATGACGAGATTGGAAAACAGATTATTGCTATACATCATGGAACAAACCCAAAACATAGTATTTAGATTGCTCTATGTGGCATTGACCACAACGCCTAATTTCAGGCAATCTCAGATTCATATGATGAAACACATGATCAACAAACTAGCCAAAATAAGATTTTCACTTCGGACGAACCTTGTCAAGAGTCTGAGTTGTGAGAACATACAGCGGGGCAGCAACCAATTTCATCTTCACTGGACAATCATCATTCCCAGCCTCTTCTGCCTTCCTCATTGCCTCCTGCAAAACAAAACACTCAGCTAACTCCACAAGAATAAATAACCCAAGCATGTGCCATAGAGAAAGCAAACATATAAGGGACCTTAATGTGAAGGACTCCATCAAACTGAAAGCACTTCATCTCAATGTCCGCCTGGATCTTCAATGGTTGTGGTGTCATCCTCCTCCTGATGTTCTTCACCAGTTCCTCCTTCACCTCCGGCGTCATTGCCGGAACCACCTTTGTCACCTGCCATCAGCCAAACCTCCAAAATCAACACGAAAACATTAAAAAACTGGTCCAAATCAACAAATTAAAGAATATAAACAGAAATAAATTAAGCTTCAATCACCTCCTGCCCGTCCGGTCCTACGTCCTTCACCTCGCGCGTGAGCTTGTCCAGAACGGAGTCGGGATCAGTGACTATCAGCTTGAAAGCCTGCGAAATGAATCAAGATCTAAGCTAGAAGAATGGAAATTAAAGAAAAAACCGAGAAATTAGAGCTAAGGTTTGAAGGGGGGACCTCGAACGCGTGGCCGTACTGGCGGTAGAGGGGCCAGCCGACATGGATATAAAGATCCTCGAGGTCGAGGCCCATGGTCTCAGCGACATGGCGCATGATGGAGTGGACGAGCTTGCTCTTGTTGTAACGCTCCTCGCAAGCCTGGATGTCCTCCTCGGAGACACGGCGCTTGGAGAGGTCGATGTAGCCCTTCTCGCGGTCGACGCGTAGGACCATGACGGGTTCTTGGCGGCCGACCTTGATGAGGCTGCTGATGCTGCGGATGCGGCGGCGCGAGAGCTCGGAGAAGAGGATCATGCCCTCGATGTTGTTGTACTCAAGGAGGGAGACATAGGCCCCCATGTCGGCAATGTTCTTCACCTGGATCATCACCGCCATGTCCACCTCCGGGTACTTGGCCTCGTACATCCGGCACTCCAGGTTCGGGCCGTTGTAGTTCGCCATGGCTGACCTCGCCGGAGCTTCTTCTTCGCCGGAGGATTTCGCGACTTCGGGATTAGGGTTTCAGATTCTGACGATGATCGATGAAGATCGCAGAAAGACGAAGAGGGTTTAAGAACAGAGAAAACTTTTGGTGCTACATTTTTTTGCAACGCGTGGTGTAACACCTGTATACCGTATCTTATTGCTATTTAAAAATTTTAATTAAAAAAATTAAATTCTAACAGAATTTTCTCTCCTTTTGGAGGTAGCTTAATTGATCGCTTTAACGTGGAGAGAGTTTGAACTAAGGTTAGTTTGAACTAAGATTTTAAATCTCGATCGAAATGGTTCGATTTTAGCTGATATTTTACGGTTTAGGATTTTCGATTGAGAGCAATGCGGGCGAGGCACGCGCTACGGGCGAGGTGAGCGTAGCATGTGGGGAGCTCACGCGGTGAGCACATTGTGCGGGGAGCTCGCAAGACGAGCTCACACTGGCTTTGTACTCGAGCCCGCGGCCTCACCAGATTGGTTCCTGCACGCTTGCCAACCTACTGCCGCTCTCTCGCCCACCTCGCGCCCTTACTCGCCTCACGCCCTCGCCGGCCTAGCCCTTGCTCCCACAAGCTGAGGCTAGCCTCACATTCAAGCCAGTGCCATCGCCAGCCCAGTTCCGACACCCTCGTCAGTCTCTGTCAGATACTGTTCACATGCATGAGACTATTCACGTAACTGTTCATTATTTTAAAAAATTTTAAACATATTATAATTTTTTTAATTTGAAGTTAAAAAATAATTAAATTTAAATTAAATTTTAGTCAAAATATAATTAATAAATAAAAAAAAATTTGGTTGAAACTGAAATGGAAAGATTTTAATCGAAACACGTTGATTTTTTTATTCACATGCATGTGTACATGACCATTTCACCGAAAATAAAGGCAAAAAAAATTTATGTTGGTCTCACCCCCATATGAATCACTGTCACGAGATCACACAGAACTAGTTGTTCTGCCTCGTATGTCTATAAATATTCATCTGAATCGTTCAGGTACTAAATTCATAATTCCACGTCCAGATATTTCAAACTCAACTGATGATGATGATAATAATTAATTGTATTACATTATAATTAATAAATTATGTACGTATCAAGTATATTTTAATAATAAGTTAAATTTGCTTATATTAATTTTTTACTTTTTAATCATATCATATTATTTCTTATATATTTTTTATAGTAATATATAAAAACAGGTAGTTAATATCAAAATTAATTTTAATTAATTAAAATATATTTAATATTATGATAAAATTAATTATAAATTCTTTCATAATTTTTAAATTTTTATAAAAAAATTTCAAAATTTTATTGTATTTTTAATTTGAAGTTAAAGTACAGTCAAAATATAGTTAAATTTGGTCAACACACAATTAATAAGAAAAAAAATCTTTGGGAGAGAGAAACCGAAATAGCCGAAACGTATCGATTTCACTAGGTGCTGAAACCGAAACCGAAACCGAAATTTAAAACCTTGGTTTGAACTGAAAATATAAAAAAAAATAATCATGATATTAATGATGGGAATAGCATTGATACTTCCAATAATGATCGCAATAATGATATTAACATCCACTTTTTATGTCATTATTTACGTAAAATATTATTTTATTAACTTTTTATAAATTTGTTTAAAATATATTATTATTATATGTGATGTTATTAATATTATTATAATTAAAAATTATTAAATTTACTTTTATAAATTATTTTTGTATAATCAAATAATATAAGTAGAAAAGAATTCTCACTTCTAAGTATTTTTCTCTATTTTTTTATCAACCAAATAGTTCCTAAATAAAATATAATAGAAAAGAGGTAAGAAATTTTATTCATTAAATTAAAAAAAGAGAGAAAAGTGAAAATCCAAAAAAAGACACCAAAAAAATTTATTTAAAAATAAGCGGATGTAAAGAAAATTTAAATAACTTTGATCATTTTAAGTTACAATTTCAAAAATTAGAATGTATCTCAATAATTAGTTGAGTTATAAATTAAGTAAATATGCAAATGCATGTAGGATTACGTGAGGAGGTTGCACCTCCGCGTTGTACAAAGAACATAACACCAAAAAGTTTCTCTTTAATACTAGTATGATAATACTAGTATGATACACATGTTCTACACGTATTAAATTATTTTTTATTAAAAGATGTAATAAATAATTAACTTGTAATTTTTTATTTTAAGTAATAAGTTTATTTCTCAAAAAATAATTTTCTTTTATTATCAAGTTTTTTAAAATTAGCTTCAGATGCCTCTTGTGTCACATAATTATGAAAATTAAATTTTGAAAAAAAATGAACATGTAATAAAATAACCATATAATAAAAGGATGAAGCTCCTTATTGCATACCATGGATTAGAGTTTTTGAAACGAAAATAATAAATTTGTATGTCCCTTATATGGAATAGTATTATAAAAAGTTGAAAAACTAAATCTTGTCACTATTGCTATAGAAGAATAGCAGGTCTTGTATGGATTAAAAATCATGCAATTGATATCAACAAACAAAAGGAATAAAAAATAAAAAATTCAAAACTTGGATTCTTGCGGATTAAGCCATAGCATTAAATTAAATAAGTAAAGGACCTAAAATACTACAATATCTTGTATTGCTTACAATAGTAACAAGTTTGAACTTCACCTATCCATGCAATTAGGCCTAGCACTATGAGCTAATCCATGTAGTATAAATTTTGAATTTGACACTAATAAAAATGAGCAAATTTTTAGATAAAAATTTAAATTATTTATGCGTTGTGAACACCCAAAAGTTTAAGTTTATAAGCCTTTAATTCCTCATACAAATTAATCAAGCCACCAAACCAAAAAGCTGAATGATATTAATTGCTAAGATTATGAAATTAGAATTCATCAAGCAACAAAATTTTCAATTTCTTATGAATAATGCATGAAGGTACATTTTGTAACTAAAAAATCTCCATGCACAATGACAATTAGCACATGTGCAAGCTAAAATTAGCTAACCAAAGTATGAAAAAGATGAAAAATTGCAATAAAATGCATTGAATGAAGAGATTGTCTTAGGCTTTCATTTTTGCATGATATTTCAAAGGAAGCAATATAATAACATGGAGCTACTCATCAAGAGAAAATAAAGGAAAAATAAGAATGCTTGGTAAGTAGATATCAATTCAAAGATTTTGGAATTGACAATAACTAATTGTTATCAAAGGTGATATTAAAGAAACTGATAAGAATAGTTTAACTGATATGGATGTGAAATTAAAGATAAAATCATAGACATAATTTTGTTGTTCCACCTTGCATAATATTTATTAGATCTTTCTCAACCCTCTAGACAAGCTCAGTTTGCACAGTATAAATTATTACTTCAATGTCAAAATAAAATGATATTTAAATACATATGAAAGACATAAAAATATTAAAAGAAACGATACATTTATATGACATACAATAAAATATGATTTTCGAATTGCTTCGAAAAGAACATATGTCAGCACACAAAATTGAAGTTTGTTTATACATCTCGTATATGCCACTAAGCATATTCTCCCAAAACAACAAATTCACTGGTAAAGAATAATAGGAGCTCTTATTAACGAAGGAAAAAAAAATTTTAGTTAAAGATAAGATAAGCAATTGAATCTAAACTCTATTCTCAAGAAAAGGACCTTGAAAATAATAATATATCTAAAAAGAAGGTAGTGCACTTAGGATTAATCACGAAAAGATTAAGATTATAGAAGAATGTGCATATATCCACTATAAATTCTACCAAATGAATCAATGAGTCAATATTGCCTTAACCAAAAAAATCTATATGCTGCAACATTCATGAGTCCTAATCATGAAAGTTTGGCAATTCACATCCATAAATTTTCACCAAAAGAAAAATTTATTTATACCATAAATGCCCATAATATACAAATTTTTTTTTCATCAATTTCTAAACAATCATAGTTATAGTCACCTTGATGCATTGCTCTCAAAAAGAATTTACCAATTTTTGAAGAAAATCAAAGAAAAAAAATCAAATCAAGAATAAGTTTCATACTTTAAAAAAGATGTGTAACGTGACAGAAGCTATTCATTCTTGAAATCAAAAGAGAGATCAAAATTCATTCTTACCATAGATGCCCATAGTTTGCAAATTTTCTTCATTAATTTTTAAACAATCATACCCATAGTTAACTTGATGCATTGCTCTCAAAAAGAATTCAACTATTTTTGAAAGAAAATCAAAGACAAAGAAATAAAATCAAGAATAACTTGCATATCTTAAAAATGATGTGTAATATGACAATAGTTATTCATTCTTGAAGTCTTAGGAAAGATCAAAATTTGTTCATTCCATAGATGCCCATAGTATGCAAATTTTCTTCATCAATTTCTAAGCAATCAAACTCATAGTCAACTTGATGCATTGCTCTTAAAAAAAATTAACCAATTTTTGAAAAAAATCAAAGACAAAAAAATAAAATCAAGAATAAGTTTTATACCTTAAATAGATATGTAATATGACAACAACTATTCATTCTTGAAGTCAAAGGAGAGATCAAGGAGGTGCAGTTTTCATTCGCTCTTATTAAAAAGTTTAGTATACGCAATATTCTTTGTATATCTACTTTGTTTAATTTTATCTAAATGAATCAAAATTATGATAGTTGACCTCGAAATATCTCTTGATAATCAACAGATAATTGACCATGGGAGAAAACATATTATGACAAATAAGTTTTTATATTCAAAATTGTTTGCTCTTGTGCCTTATTGATTGTCATTGTAAAACATAATCTTATTGGAAATTGTTTCCGAATAAATTCAAATGTCAATTCATCATTTTTAGCAGGAAATAAAGAAATTTGAAGGAGAAACACTTATCTGTCATAATACTGTCATGTGCAAATAGTGGCCCGAATAATATTTTTCTTAAAATCTTTACAAATTAATCTTGTGTCATTGCACAAACCATTTGCAGGATCCAAATTACATAGAAGCATGGCTGGACAATTTAATTTAAAAACTAATTTGTGAAGAGATAATCCATCAGGCGTCATATCATGCAAAAATTCAATTTGATAATTTGTGTTATTATCATTCATTGCACTATCAAAACTATAGTAGATTACCTCTTCACTTGAGAATTTTCCAATAAAGATGGAATTAATATCATCTACATATGAATTTTTGGTGGCTAATATAATTCAATCTATCATATAGAAATTATTGGGCACATTTTCAGCAATATTCAAGAACACTTTGTCAATTAATTTCAGTTTCGAAATTTCATTTGATTTATAAGGGATTAATATTATCTTAGAAATTCTAAACATATTATTCTCATTAGAAGGCTCATCTCCATTTTCAATTTGCAATAAAAAATCACTAAAATTGCTATCATTTTCGGCTCACATATTTTCTTATAATTATATTTTTATCATTAATGATCACAAATAAGATTTTACTAAATAATTGTCAACTAATTGAGCTTTTCCTGCTTTACCAACAACTGGAAGTACTGGTCAAAAATATCCACCAAACACCATTCTCTTGGAAGGGGCAATAACCATGTTTGTGTCATTATCTAGGATTTTAAATTCTGCTCGAATTTGCCCATATCTTAAAGCCTTCAAGGTAATCAGCAAAACAAATCAATATTTAAAAGAATGCTAGCTGAAAGTCTACAAATAATAATAATAATAATAAGAAGAAGAACATTGCATAGAGCTATGATATTGCACACTCAAACCTTGCAACTTCTTCTAGTGTTTGAGAGTTTACAATTGCAGCGTGCAAAGAGGTGATTGATAATTTTAGAGGAGAAATAAAAGGCATGGAAATAGCATAAAAGACACAGATAAAGCTTCCTTAGTTGCAAATAAAGCTTGTGCTTCAATTTGCTCCTATTCATACATGATGTTTATAATGGTAACCAACAGTAGACATAAAAGTTGGAATATCATCGTCAGAGTTTTTAGCATATTCAACTTTGATTTTTTACTGATTTAATAGCAGCATTTGATGCAAATACCCTAGTTCCTGTAAAAGTTGTAACAGTGATTCCCTACATAATGAAAAGGACTATATTAAGAAGAAATCCACCATATGTTGACAATATAGCTGACTAAAAGCCATAATGGCATTGGATTATGAACAAAAAAAATTAAATATTTTAACAAGTTACCTCATCTTCATCATTAGAACTACTCTCAGAAGAGCTATCACTTGACTCTACCTTTTTCTGGGGAACAAATGCAAATGGCTTCTTTTTAGAGTGACAACTTTCTGCTTGAACAATTTTTCAATAAAAATTATCTGCTTTTGAAGCTTTTGGATAAAAACCAATTCATAGTTTCCTCATCTAAACTATTCATAGGTGTCACTTGATTCATGCTTCTTAAGCACTGCTGCAACTTTACCCTTTTTAACTCCACCAATAGATTATTGTTTAGAAGCAACAATTTTCTGCAGGAGTTAAAGAGTTAATTCTAATTGTAATGAGATGACGGGAACAAGCTACTCACAATCTCCTCTTCTGAGCTACTATTCGAATTAGAACTATTGCTTGATTCTTGTTTCTTCTTAGAAATCACAACCACTCCATTTTCAGAGATAGTTGTTAGTTTCTTTGACGGGATAGTTGTTTTAGTTTCAGTCTCCTAGATCACCATCAGGATCATTATATTATTAAAAAAATATTAAAATGAATAGGATAGAACATTAGATCTAATATCAATGATAGCCAAAATCAAGCTCCAACTATATTATGGTAATAACTAAAAATTATGAGTTTTTATATTTGGTAATGAAATTTTCCCATTGTTAAAAAGTGTGATCACAAAACAATGGAACAAAAAACATAAAGATTACATCATCCAAATCAAAATCACTGTCAGAAGAATCAGAACTACTCTCTAGTATTTCCTTGTGGACCTTTTTCACGAGGTTTGTTGTCTTCTTTGCGGGTTCCTATAATCACTTAATTTGATAGCAACAATGAGGAAGAGTAGGTCACTCTGCTAAATAGATGTACTTGTGTATATATACTTGCAAAGCAGCCAAGATGATCTGTATTGCAAATTACCTCATTTGAAGATAAATCATCATCACCCCGTCCGCATCCCTCTTATTACTTGTTCATTAAACTAAAACCCTTTTGAATACTTGCACACAAATCCTATTCATCAAAATGGTTCACTTCCGAATAAATCAAAGGAAAAAAAATCTAATCTTTCTTGGATGCCTTAGGTGGAGGAACAACGACAATAGGAGCAGCGACCTACATCATCATCATAATGTCTTAAGGTTTTAGTTATCAAAAATTCCTTTTGTACAAGAAAAACACGATCCTTCAAATAAAAAACAATCAAAAACATCAAGCCCCAAATTCAAGAGAAAGGTGATTTTTCTGATTCTTTTTTTGCAGGTGAACAGGAGGCTTCAACATTGACGAGGGGGAAGGTGAGAAAGGAGATGAATCATCATCACCTCGTTTGCATCCCTCTTATCACTTGTTCATCAAACAAAAATCCTTATGAATACTTGCACACAAACCCTAATCATCAACATGGTTCACTTCCGAATAAATCTAACCTTTCTTGGATGCCTTAGGTGGAGGAACAGTGACAACAACTAGGATAATTTGTACTGCTAACTACCTCATTAGAAGATGAATCATCATTTCCTCATCCGCATCCCTTTTATTACTTGTTCATCAAATAGAAACCCTTCTAAAGGAAAACACGATCTTTCAAATAAAAAACAATCAAAAGCATCAAGCCCCAAATTCAAAAGAAAGGTGATTTTTCTAAATCTTTTTTTAGAGGTGAACAGGAGGCTCTGACATCAACCATGGGGAAGGTGAGGAAGGAGATGCAAACATCTAGGGTTACAATTTTGCCACAAATCTCGAAGGGGAAAGGACAGAAGACAAAAGGAAGGTAGTAATAAAAAAAAGGAAATTATAAAATACCCTTTAAAAAATTATATACAAAATAATTTAAATAGATTATATATATATATATATATATATATAGTTGTTTGAAACTTGGATGTTAAAAGCTCAATTGCAAATCGCATTAGAGGATGGTGATGCATGTAAATATTTGCCTCGAGGACATATCAAATCAACCCGAACTACCTCAAGATCATTTTATCGACTATTCAGTTGCCTCAAGATCATATCTAATATGTTTGAAGACTCTGAATCATCTTGAGATCTTTTACTGATTGTTCACATCCCTCAAGATCACATTTGATATGTCTAAATCGCCTCAAGATTTTTTGTTGGTCATTCACATGCATCGAGACCATTGGGTCAATCCGAACCTCCTTAGATTCTTTTATCCATAGTTTAGGTGGCTTGAGTCATAATCAACATGTCCAAATAACCTCAATATTTTTTATCTATCGTTCATGTGCCTTGTGATCATATCATGTTTGTATAAAATCGCCTCAAGATCTTTTAAGGCGATTCACAAGCCTTAAGATCCATAGATCATTTAAACTAATCAGATGTGCTCCCTTGATATGCGAATGATCGATAAAAGATCCTAAGGCAACTCTAACTGATATAATATAGTTTCGAGGCAAATGTCTACCTGCATTACCATCTGCTAATTCTCCTTGGGATTTTATTTTTTTCATAGGGATTTTTATATCACTCTTTGTAAACTTGCAAAATTACATATCACTCTTTGTATATAACTTCTTTAGTTAGATTCTTTTCATCAAAAAAATATTCTGTAAATATTCTCTTTAAAAGAATATAAAATGTATGTCTCAAGCTAGATGTCCGAATAGGTGAGTTCAAAAACCCCACCTCTAATAAATCGTGTCAACACCTCAGGTCTTAAGTATGATCCATTCGTTGTCATCCACTTTGTTACCTCTTATGTCACCTTTAACCTCGTTCTTGCTAACCTTGTCTTCTCCCCATAATCCTGCCCCCATTGTCTTCGCTTTCATAAAATAATTTGTGCCCACTCCTTCGGTCTCGATCCAATCTTTTCCCTCCTCCTCTTTCGCTGCATGCTTTGGTCTGATCTCTTCTCCAACCATTTTGTCTTCCCCTCTCTTCTTTGCATCGTCTCACACTCTAGTTTTTTCTCTCTCGACATCGCCTCCACCATTCATGATCTCATAATCTAATACAAGCTCAAAAAGAATCCACACGTCCCCACCTCTCTCTTACAAACCTAGATATATGAAGGTTTGATGTAATATGCTCTATTAGTATTTGACGAAATGCTTATGAAAATTGAGACACTCAATGAGAAGGGAAAGGAGGGGTAGAAAAAAGAGCAGATGATTGATGAGCATTAAAGGAAAAGAAGAAGAAAAAAAAGAAAAGTTTGATCGGCCAAATTTAGTTGGTTAAAAATTAATACCAAAATAAACTACAATAACTTATTTATAATAATAAAAAACTCAAAAAGTTATATGTAATTTTAAAATTTCGGAAGTGTTATATGTAATTTCTCAAATTTACAAAAAGATATATGCGCAAATCGGTTTTTGTTATTTTACTCTTGCAAATTTGTTTTTCATCTCTATTTTGGTTTTTCTGACCTAGTCTTAGCTTGATTCTTGAATTTTTATTTTTTTTCCTTAATTTTGTGGCTTAATCTTTAGTTTTCCAACATGTCCTACAGGTCTCCACCCAACTATTTCATCAATTTTCCGACCGATCCTGGATACTCCTGATTTTTCTTAGTGGATTTTATTTTATTTTTTCTTTTTTTTTCACCAACTTGCTGTTCTATGTTTCATCTTCGTATGCAATTATTTGTTTTTCGTTCTTATTCATTAATGTCATATCTTATGCTTTGGTGTCCCGTGTTTCATAAACAGAAATAAAAGATGCATTCTTAGAACGAAAATGATTTTTGTATTTTGGTTAATTTTATCGCATACATCCTTCACCGTGTTTTTTCTAATATTGATATAAAAGTGCTAATATTTGTCTCTTATATATTACTAGTTATCTGATGTTTTTCATGAATTTTTTTTGTTTTAATTCTGATGGCAGTAGCCTGGGCAACAGAGAAACAGACCGAGAACATGGATTGCTGGTCGCTTTCTGAGTTAACCTGGGTCGGGTTCTCCGCAAGTGATTGTTGTCGGAAACCCTCCCGACGCCCGGGCGCTGATGGGGATGAAAACAAAAAAAAAAAAAAGAAACAAAAACAAAAAACATTGAGGAAGCATTTAGTTTGGGATGATTTTATTTTTTTAATTGAATTAATTAATTTTTATTTGAATTAAAATTAAATTAGAAATATTATTCCAAAATAAGATTATCTAATTTTTTTTAAAATAAAATTTTAATTTCAAACCAAACGGTATCCAAAGCGTACAAACTTTTGAGCAACATGTCTATCAACTACCTGGTTTTGAGCATAAAGAGAAGTGCTTCCCAGCCGTATCAGTTCCAGTGCAATGGCTTCTTGCTAACACTGTCGATAGTTTAGATCATTTTTTCACCAGAGTTAAATACAGAATAATTCTGGCATCCATGTGGAAAATTGGCGAAAAAATTAATACCAAACTGGTTTCGCCAAGCCACGAGAATGCCAAGACTAGGTGGCAGAATGGCTATTGTTACATGAAAATTTGAAGATGGCAAGGGAAGCGAGAGCAAATGTTACCGCCATCTCTCTGTCAGCTGCTTTTTCTCGGGCAAAACACATGCAGCAAAAATGGCGCCAGTCTATGTGGTATTATAAAAAAAAATAAAAATAGAGAAGACTTGTAAGATCATTGTATCCGCTGAAAATTTTGTCTATTAGAACTTGACATAAGAAAAAATTGTGCACAATGTTTCTTTGGTATAGGGCACAATGTTTCAAAAAATTGTATTAAAACATTCATTTTTCTTAAAATATGTAGAAAAACCCTCAATTTTTTAAAAGTGTCACGAAAGCTCTCATTTTTAAAATTTACAGAAAAATCCCTTTTTTAAAGTTGTAGAAATTTTCTCATTTTCTGAAATTTTAAAAAACAACGTTTTCTTAAAAATAATACAAAAAAGCCTTCAATCCATAAAAAATTTATACAAATCTTCAATTTCTTTAAACTACACTAAAAAGCCCTCATTTTCTTAAAAAATTATAGAAAAGCCTTCATTTTAAAATTACAAGAAAGTATTCATTTTCTTAAAATTTGCAGAAAAGCCCTAGTTTTTTAAAAATTTATAAAAATTCCTGTTTACTTAAAAATTTGTAGAAAAGCTCTTATTTTTTAAAAAAATTACAGAAAGCATTTGTTTTTAAAATTATGCAAATATTAATTTTACAAAGTGTTATTTTAAAATATAAGTTTTTTTTATTCTTTCTAACCAAATATAGAAAAAAAAAAGTTCTAAAAAAGTATTTATTTACTTTAACAAATATTTAGGGGGTTATGCATAATAATCCCTTGTTTATTTCAGAAAGTAAAAAATATCACAAAACAAATGTGTATAATACAATTAAAAAATGAGTACTTTCTTGCAAATTTTAAGAAAATAGGCCTTTTCTTTATCTTTAAGAAAATAATGATTTTCTATAATTTTTTTAAAAATGAGGAATTCACAATAGATTTTTAAGGAATCAAGGGCTTTTGCGTAAATTTTCAAGAAAACAATATTTTTTTACAAATTTTTAAGAAAATGAGGTTTTTTGCAAAATTTTAAAAATGAGCCCTTTTTAGAAAATGATTATTTTTTGTATATTTTTAAGAAAATAAGAACTTTTTATAAATGTTTAAAATAATTAAGGTCTTTTTTGTAAGTTTTCAAGAAGATGAGGGTCTTGAAACAAAGACTTTTTAGAAGTTTTCACGAAAAATGAGACTTTATGCAAAAATTCAAAATAAATATTTGCTTTTTTATACTCTTTTTAGAAATCAAGTCCTTTTCTATAACTTATCAAAAATTACGTGGGATTTTTGTAAATTTTCAATAATACGTAGACCTTTTTGCAAATTTTTAATAAAATTTGGGATTTCTTTAAATATTTTAAAAACTTGGGATTTTTTATAAATTATGGCTTATATAAAAATTGACTTAAGAATAAAAAAAGTTTACTTAAAATTTAATGAAATTCAATCTGGGTCCTAGGTTATAAAATTACAAAAGAAAAAAATTATAGGTAAATATTAAAAGGGATAATTACCTGTAGGCCCCTCTAATTAGCTTTAATTACCTATAATCTCCCGTAATTTCCGGAATTACCCACACCCACTCTTTTCTCAAAATATTTACCTACACTCCCTAATTGTTATTTAATCAAATTTTTCCCAAAAAATTTCGATTTTACCCTCGGTTATTTTACAACAAAATCCCTAAAAACTTATTTTTTATTATTTAACACCCCGAAATTCAGTTTTTTGCAAATAACACCTCGAAATTATTTCGATTTACAGAAAAGCTCCGAAAATTCGGATTTTTGCAAATACTACCTCGAAATTATTCCGATTTACAGAAAATTCCCTGAAATTATTGAGATGACGGCGAGAGTGGCGGCGTGCGGGGGCGACGCCGGAGGCCGGCTCACCGGCGCGCCTGCATGGGGGCGTGGACGGCCAAGGCGTGCCCTCGGCCTCGGGCTCGGCACGCGGGCGTGGACTGTGGCCGTCTGAGCCCGCGGGCCGAGGACGGAGGCCGAGGCCGGCACGCGTGCACAGACGGCCAAGGCCGAGGCAGTCAGCGCCCGCGTGCCGAGCCCGAGCTTGAGGCCGGTCCGCCGACAGCGGGCGCGGACGGCCTCGGCCTTGGCCGTCTACGCCCGCGTGCCGGCATGTCGGCCTCGGCCTCCGCTCCCGCTGCTGGCCTCCGGCATCACCGCCCGCACGCCGCCACCCTCGCCGCGGTCGCAATAATTTCGTGGACTTTTCTGTAAATCGGAATAATTTCGGGGTGGTATCTGCAAAAATCCAAATTTCCGAGACTTTTCTATAAATCGAAATAATTTTGGGGTGTTATTTGCAAAAAACCAAATTTCGGAGTGTTAAATAATAAAAAATAAGTTTTTAGGGGTTTAGTTGTAAAATAATCGAGGGTAAAATTGGAATTTTTTGAGAAAAATTTGATTAAATAACAATCGGGGGTATAGGTAAATATTTTGAGAAAAGAGAAGGTGTAGGTAATTCCGGAAATTACGAAAATTATAGATAATTAAGACTAATTACAGGAGTTATAGGTAATTATCTCATATTAAAATTACAAAATTACTCATAAAAGTTGTTGTAAAAATTCTAAAATTAAAATATTATACCTATACTTAAGTGGCAGAAGGAATATTTTAGTTTCTCGCAGTGATTTGCCTTTGGTTTCCACGGCATTCCTTTGTAGAAACGCAAATGCTATCAAGCAAATAGATGCAAACATAATGTACGATACAAGCGCCCGTTGTACCTCCAACAATCGTAGGAATAACCAAGCTAACAAAGAAAATTATCGCTTGAAAAATTCCGATAAGCAACATTGTTCGACAATATTCCCTTCGGAATATTCTGAATAAGGTATTCACCTATGACCTATCACATAGCCAACGTTACAAAGATAACTTGTAGAAATACAAAGAAATATGGTTGTTTAACGCGATAGGTTGACGTCCCAACATTCTATATGAACTGAAGTGATATGGCAAGCACACGAGAGGAGCATGCCTCATGCAAACTATGTGCAATACTACTTTAATGACACGTTTCCGAGTTATCGTTTTGTAAATTCTTACATTTTAAATGAGTTATATGTTGGATAAAACCATTTGAACAAATAATAATAATAAATTATATATATTTTTTTATATTTTGATTATTTTTGTAATAAATGTATTATTACACAATTTTAATTTCAATGCCTTTGTATAATTTTAAGAATTTAATGTAAAATATTCCTTAAAAATCGCCACGGGACGATGTGTCTTTGTCTGCGGCGACGGTAAGAAAAAGAGCAAGGGACAATATATGCTTAAAGATGAGAAGAAGTATTATATACTAATGTTCAAGGTGTGGCACCGGTCGGAGGTCATGGATTGCATCCAACATATCGGAGATGTCAGCCGCGGCAACTGCCAACGTCAAACTCTCCACCAACCTCGTGGGCGGCGACCACCTATAGACACAAGTGAGCTTCGACAAAGACCCTAATCATCATATTGCTTAGTTTTGTCTAAATTCATTTGTATTTTTATGTCTATAGGTGGTGTTAAGCATCCAGTGACCTTCAAAACACTGGCCATGGACCTGAAGAACAAGAAGGAGATCATGGACGATTTGGATATGTTCAGCAAGGGCACGGAGTATGACATCCATGACCTTGAGCTCATTGCCATCAAAGATAGCATCGAACATTGGAAGCTCATCGTGAATAAAACTATTGAGTTTTGGATATCTCGAACTCGAATTATAGTTTAAATTAAAGTAGAAATTTAAAGTTAGATTCAAACTTATGATAGATTTTGAATACCTATTATGCAATATTAGAAGTTATAATTAAAGTAAAACTCAAACTTAATAAAAATCTATAAATATTCTAGTAATACATAAGGTTTAGGTATGGTGTAATGTTGAAGTTGAACCAGATAAAAATAGAGAGAGAGGAATAGAGAGAATAGAGATAAGAGAAAGAGAGAGAATATCGGCTCTCGTGTGTGAGTCTTTTTAGTGCTTTTTAGTGTTCCCTCGTGGTGGTTTCTCGTGGTGTTCTCTTGGAGATTTTCTCTAAAGATGAAGACATTGCTAAGTCTTGGTAAAAAAGTTTAGTTGAGTAAGAAGGAGTACAATTTTTCTTATAGATTCTTGTAAAACCTTTTGATAGTGGATCTCTCACTCTTCTCATGGATGTAACCCGATTTTGAATAAACCATGTATATCGCTGAATCTTTTCATGTTATTTTCTTTTATCTTGTATTACTTCTCATTTCTTGTATTGTTTGAGAATAAAGTGATTCGTGAACCTTTTGTTGTGAATCCCAACAATTGGTATCATAGCTTAGGAGTAAATAATTAAAATGACAAAATCTTTACTCGAGGTGGAGAAATTTGACAGCAAGATAAATTTTATCTTATGGTAGAAAAAGATGAAGGCAATTCTTATTTATCAAGGTCTGTAAAAGATGTTAGAAGGTAAAGAAAAGAGGTCAATCACGATAAATGATGAAGATTGGAAAGAGATAGATTAGAAGATATTGAATTTAATTATTCTAAGTTTGACTGATGAGATTTTGTACAATATTATTGATGAAGAAACGACAGTAGATATCTGGACAAAACTTGAAAAGTTGTACATGTCTAAAAAACCTTATAAATAAATTCTACCTAAAACAACAGTTGTATGAACTACGTATGAACGAAGGTACAACTATATTACATCACCTGAGTATCTTCTTATATAAGATTATCAATAATTTATTGAAAGTTAATATGAAGTTTGAAGAGAATGATAAGGTGCTGATTCTCCTGATGTCTCTTTCTGTTTCGTACAATCATATTTGACCATAATTTTTTATAGTAAAGAAGTTCTCAAGATAGAAGATGTGACATCCAGTCTTCTTTTTAAAGGAAATATGAGAAATTTTAATATTGATATGAAGTTTGGTGAAGGATTGGTGGTTCACGAAAGAGAAAGATTAAGAGAATATGAAGAAGACAAACAATGGTCCAAATTAAAATTGAAGGCGAAAGTATAGTGTTATTCGTGTAAAAAATATGACCACATTAGATGACATTGCCCTGAACGTGAAAATATAGAGTCTTCCAAAATGGCGGCAACAATAGCAAATGATACTTCTGAGAATAGTACGGATGGAGACATTCTTGCAGTATCCGTAGAAATCGGCACTTCTGGTGAGTGAATTTTAGATTCTAATAGTTCTTACCATATTTGCTTCAGGAAGGATTGGTTAGGAGAATAAAAAGAAAGATACTATTTGGTTAGGCGATAATTCAATATGTGAGATCGTCGGTGTGGGAACAGTTCAAATCCAGATGTTTGATGAAGTGATTCGTACTTTTACTAGGGTGAGGAATGTCCCAAAATACGAAAGAATTTAATTTCACTTGGTGTAATGGACTCAAAAAACCGTAATTCTTCAGTGAGAAGGTGACACACGGTGTTAAAATTCTAATGAAAAAAGAGAAGTGTGATAATATTTATCAATTAGTAGGGAACATCACTGTAGGTGGAGTTTTTATGACTATAGTGGTGAAGAGGAAACATGATACTTGGAGTGATTTGATAGGAGATAAACGTTCTTCTTGAGTTACTTTTATTATAATAGAAGACATAAATCATAAAAAAAGCTTTCAATAATATAAGACTATAGGCATGAAAAGCAAATTTGAGGTTGACTCAAGCTCATGTCTTGCGATTAGCTGAATAAAATAATAATTCAGGGGAAGAGGCTGGATGAGAGATGATAGCTGAAGTTCATGATGGTAGCACGTTTAAATTCAAGCTAAGGTGGAGATTGTTAAGTTTTGGAAGTTTTGAACTCTAATTAGAGTTTGAGTTAAAGAAAAAAAATCCAAAGTTGGATTCAGACTTATGATTGAGTTTGAATACTTATTATGTAATATTAAAATTTATAATTAGAGTAAAACTTAGACTCAATAAGAGCCTATAAATATTTTACTAGTACATAAAATTTAGGTGTGGTGTAATATTGAAGTTAAACTAGAGAGAAATAAAGAGAGAGAAATAAAGAAAATAAAGAGAAGAGAAAGAGAGAGAGTGTCGGCTCTTGTGTGTGAGTTTTTCTAGTATTTTTCGGTGGTCTTTCGTGGTGATTTCTCGTGGTGTTCTCTTAAAGATCTCTCTAAAGGCAAAAGGTATTACCAAGACTTAATAAAATAATTTAGTTAAACAAAAAAGAGTATTTTTTTATAAACTCTTATAAAATCTTTTAATAGTGAATCTTTCACTTTTTTCGTAAACCTAATTCAATTTTAGATAAATCACATATATCACTAAAATTTTTTAATTATTTTTCTAATTTTATCCTTTTTTTATTATTTATATTATTTAAAAATAAAATAATTCGTAAATCCTCCTTCCTCAATCTCAACACAAAACATCCAACTTTAGCATTGTGGTTGAGGACATCGATTGCTTCTTCCACCGCCCTCACATCCGGGGCAACGGCGAGGCTGAGAAGAAAGGCAATGACAAAGGAAGTGACGAGGAACAGAAAGGTGAGGAGAGGAAGAAGACCGGCATCAAGGTGACGCTGTCAGGTTGCTGAATTTCATCGGCGGACTTTGGGCAGCGAGCAGTGGGGAGAGGATGGTGGCGTTCACGATGAACAACGTGGAGAAGCTGGACCCGTTGATCCGGTGAGGGAGTATGGACACGCACATCGAGATGTCGAACTGCGACTTCCGAGTCGTTCAGGGTGCTGGCCAAGAACTACTTGGGCGTGGAGGAGCACAAAACTTTTGGGGAAATCCGGCAGCTGATGGAGGAGGTCAAGGTGTCGCCGGTGGACTTAGCGGAGCAGCTAATGCCGAAGAACATTCGGGCGGAGGACAAGGCGCGTGCGGCGGATTGCGTCAACAACTTGTTACAGGCGATGGAGAAGATGAAGGCACGGAAGAGAAGGAGAAGAAGGGGAAGGGGAAGGCGAAGGAGGGAAAAAAAAAAGGTTCGGATTTATAGCAATAATTGATTTCTTTTTGTGTTTTGTGAAAAAGTTAGAATTGCTGCCGTCGGAGGGCAAAATGAGAAAAAAAATTGTGTGGGCCACAATAAACAATTCTCACCGTAAAATGTAGACCTTAAAAAAAAAACAAAATCCCCAGAAAACCTCACTCACAAGATGACACCAGGGGCTCCACCAGAACTTCCCGCGCGGGACCCATCCGAGAACCAAAACCAAAACCACAAGCTGCCAGCTTTTCCTGCGGATAAGAAACCCACAGTGAAGACGAGGGACAGGAAAAAGAAGGAGTGATAATGGCAATGCGCGCGCTGCTCCACGTCCCGCTGAAGAGTTCGCAAGAGGATGGCTTCCTCCGGGGTTCCCCGCTCCTGCCTCTCGGCGGCGTGAGAAGGTTCGGCGGCGAGCGGCTGCGACGTGCGATGGTGGTGGAGGCGAAGGGGAAGAAGGGCATGATTCCCCGCCAGTTCCAGCGAGCTCCGCCGCCGCCGCTTCCTAAGATTGAGGATGATGGCAATCCCAAGTTCGTCATCTTCATTCGCACCTCCAATGTCCGGTTTCCTCCCTTCCCTGTGTAGATTTTGCATTATTTTTGCGCTAAATGGATTATGAAATTGTTTTTTTAGCTTTATTTTTTGTCACTTTTATTTTATTTCTCGATTTTGAATGGTAATTATGTGAAAGATGTGAACTTGGATCTTGTTCTTATTGCTGTTGTTGTTGGCAATTTCGAATTTTCTCATCGTTTTTGTCTTAATTGGATTATGAACGGATCTTTATTCGTTTTGTGGGTTTAAATTTTGTGATCTTTCTTTTTTTTGTCTGTTGGAAATGAAATTAAGAGAAAGACATGAACTATGTCGTTGTTGTGCTTCAGGTTTCTCATTCTTTTTCTTCTTATTTGGATTATGAGCATGATTCTAGTTTCTTTTTATGAGCTTGAATTTTTGTGAACTTTGATGTATTTTTCAATTGGAAATGGAAATTATCAAAAATATGTGAACTCGATTGTCGTTCTTGTTGTTGCGATGCTTCAGGTGTATCTGTGGTACCCTCTGAGTCTTATAACTGGAGGAACAACTGCCAAGATTATGGTTGCTGCTAAGGATAATTTTCTTGGCAAGCATATCTACAAGGACACCCTTGCAAGAAACATTGCTGCTGTTATTTACAGAGTAATATTTCTAAAGCAAATACAGAAAGATCAGGGTTGAGTTTTGTATTTTGATTTTGCACAGTTTGGTTATGGTCATGAATTTTTTTACTGATATGATTTTTTGGTTGTATGAAATTTAACTAGGATGAAAAGGAGATACAGAAGACAGCATTCAAGCAATTTCGGGTGTTGCGAGGAGCTACTTCATTCAGATATGGGTACAAACTTGTTGTATGTATAAGACACTAGTGGTTCTTGTGTTTCCTTGAGCTTGTGTTATATTCATATATGTGCACTGGGTTTTAGGTGCAGCTTTAGTTAATTTTCTCATCTCAACTATGCAGGAAAATAACAACTTGAGAGCTGCACTTTCAACATCAGATGTTATTGAGGTATATTTCATGTCCTTTTAGCTATAAACTTGTATATCATTTTTTTGAGAGAACTCCTTGATCATTTTCTGATTTTTTGTTTAAACAATTTCTTCCTTTTATATTGTTTTTGTAGATTTTATTTTGATGTTAGCATTTGTTATGCCTTGGTTTCTGGCTATGATAAGGGAATCTCCTCTTCACATTTTCGGTTTCCGGCTATGATAAGGGAATCTCCTCTTCACATTTTCCTTTGGTTATCTTTCCATATATGAAGAATATCTATCATCAGAAGAAAATTTAGTCAAACACTTTGCCTTTCATTCTTTCACAGCATTTCTCAGGTCAAATCACTGAAATCTGAATTCATATTCTTCTGTGGCTATCAATGAGTTATTACCTTATTGATCATAAATCTGATACATCCTCATAATGACTGGTTTCTGTTGCAACCTAGGCCAAAACCCCAGTTAAACTAGAATCTGAATCCCACATTTATGTTGCTTTGAAGGAAATTTGTCATTTAGTTTCTCTATCTGGTCCTCCATAATAGAGTTTTTGTAATTCACTGTGACAAAACCAGTAGTTCAGAGTTTGCTATAGATCAGGTTGAATGCATATTCTTGTGGAACTCCACCACAGAGAATTAGCTGAAGATTCTTGTGGTACTTCGACCTCTATGAAAAAGCAACGGAGCTGTTAGAAAATAGGCTTTGTGCTTTAATTGAAGGAAAAAAAAGCCTATGTCCCATCAAAAACACGACAAACTAGGTTGTTTTTCTCAACTTTTGCATGTCATATATGAATTTTGGTGATTGATGATTAACTTAGTCTTTTTATATCATATGTTTGCACAGTCTTTTCTTTCCAGGTAATAAATTTACGTATCAGGTTATTTCTCATAGACAATAGGTAACCAAAAAATTCTATTATCTGGCTGTTCAACAGTCACTAATTCATTACAGATCCTTCTAAATGTGACTGTTAATATGCTCCGCTGATTACAAACGGAATGAAACTTATTATGACACCATCTTATGTTTATCAAGTTCTCTAAACTAGGTTCTTCAGTTAACTTGATAGTCTTAAAGTTTTCCATTTTCTATGTCTCGTTAATTTTTCTTAATCTTATTGTACACTTTCAGCTTCCAAAACAAGATGAGCTTAAAACTGTCCTCGATAAAGTGAAGGACTTCGTTGGTGATGCTGCCAAAGACGCCAAAGAATCATTTGGGAAGCTTACCTCCCTTGGGTCAGTGTCTAATGAGGAATCAGAATCTAAGTCCAAGTAAGTTTCGCGAATCCTGTCAATAGTTCCACCTATTTTCTCTTAAATCATACGAAGGCTCTCTCTCTCTCTCTCTCTCTCTCTCGAGAGTCAACATACTTGACTATAATTGATACCCTTTTGCAGGTTCCTATCCTAATATCCGTTCGAACTTTGGTCTAGCCTAGTTAATATTTTGAGAAAAATCGCATTTCGTATTTTGTTTCGCGAATCTTTATTCAGTGATGTGCTGTACTTTTGTATTGTAGGTCGCAGAGCTAATGTGAGATCCTTGCATTTCAATCCCAGGCTACGCAAATGGTCCGACTGAGATTTCTCGTGGTGTTAAGCTTGCATAGCAGTTCATGTCATAAATCAGCGGTGTGAGCTTTTCTTGCATTTTTCCTAATCATATTAGGTTTTTTTCTGTATATTTCTACAATTTTCTTTTTATGTGGCTATATTCCAGCCTAACTTTTGTTAATATTTGGTTTGCTCTAATGGTGTTTCACAATGTAAAGGAGCCTGCAAAATCTGGTCAGTCTAAATTAGTCAATTGAACCAACTCTATGGAGTGAATCGATTTGGTCCAAATGGTTATTGCAGGAGAATTTGGGGGGTCTGGGTTTCAGTCATGATTGCTTGCTTGCTACAGGTGCTAGGTGGTAAAACCCAAGGCTACGAATTTGTTGTCAATAATTTTTGAAGTATTTGGGATGTCTATAAATTTCTCATTTTGGTGAAAAACCAATAAATTTGAATATAAACAATTGTTTAAATAATAATATCGTATAAATAATAATTCCTTATTATTTAAAATAAGCTTTTTGATATAGAATTTTCTCCAAAACTGAGGAATATTTGCAAAAAAGTTTTGCAACGTATTCGCAGCAATAGGAACTTTTTCAAGGTTATAAGTGCATATATCTGTTCCGAATATTTGGGCTGGCTCACAAGCTCTGGAAGACGCAGTTTGATAATGGGTCCAGACTCCAGACCAAGGCGAGCCTGATTTTTATTTTTTTTTTTCTGAAAAAAAATAAAAATTAAAAAAAAATTTAAATTATTATTAAATTAAATTATTATAATAAATTAATTAGTTTTCAAAAATTTAAATTATTGTAAAGTCAATTTTAATTTTAAAAATTAATTTATAAAAATAATTTACTAGTTTTAATTTTGATTCGTTACTAACCAATGCTTTAACAGACTAATTTGTGACTTCATAAGACACGCCAACAGGATGGGAAGAGCTGTCATGCTCAGCGGGTACTGATATTTAGTCCCACATCGACATCGACTTGAGCGAGGTGAGTCTCCGCTATAATTGGATCACAGAGTCCAAGCCAAGACGCGCATCTATTTTGTGGACAGTTATTTCGTATTTTACAGGAATTTACGCTCGCCATGACAATCAGCACACAGTCTATCTCTGGATGGGTTCTTTCAATTCGGGTCCCCCGTAAATTAAATACAACATTTTGTAATCCTTCAGGATTTTATTCAATTTTGTTTTTAACTATTTTTAGAATTTAATAATTTAGCTGAGGGTACTAATATTCTGTAAGTCATCTGTGTAGGGAGTAAAAAACGATTGAAATATTTTGGTTTCGGATTAATCTATAAAAAATAGTTTTGATTTAAAACTTAATTTCAATTTTTAAAAATAATATTTAATTATGTATATTATTTCTATATCATAACATGCTTTTAGTTTAATAATGGTTAAGGATTTAATCCCAAGTTGATAAATTTAAATTCTACTTGTAATATTTTTTAATATTTTAAATAATTTTTCACCGAATGTTAAAAGATATTAATTTTGATTGGGGCCGAAATTGATTTTAAAATTAAAATTTAAACTTTTTGTGAAACCCAAGCATTTTTTGAAAAAATTCTACTGAAGAATCCTTTGGTTTGATTCCAAAATTACCTTTGTTAATCTCTCTTAGTTTTTTTTTAAATTTTTTTAATTTTAGGATAATCATGCAAATTAGTAAACTATCATTCTCTTTTTAACTTTATTGCTTTCATATTCATCCCAAACGCTTCGAAAAATAGTATAAGCCAAAAAATTTATCGATCATATCGATAAGAAAAAAAAACTTATTGAACGGTTTGACTAAAAAATTAAACGCATGATGATCTATTTTAAAACAATCATTAAATTTGATTAGACGATTCTATTAATTGAATAATTAAATATATATTTTAAACAATTGAATTCTAAATGGTTTCAACCAATTTTTAAAAATAATATAAAAATGAGAAAAACGGAAAACCTTGTTAAAATGATTTGGTTTAAAATTGGGACAACTACTCATAAAATTTGAATTTTTTTTCTGTGAAACTTGGCTGGTTAAGCGCAAACTTAGACGAAGATTTTCTTAAATAAAAATATTAAATCAATGACAGATTGAAATGACTGTAACGAGATAATGTGGAATAGGGATACACTTATTTTAAATTTATTTGGGATGAAAATAGGTTTAAAATGGAAATTTTTGAATTGAAAAATTATAAAATTAACTTTTTATTCTTTTTTTTGAGAATTTTATATTATGTAAAATTAAAATAGTAATTTGTAAACAAATTAGGGTGGAATCAATTCTAACCATATTTCAGAGTTTCGTTTGGTAATCACAAGGAGATAACTCAAAGTTATCCTTTCAGCATTTTTTTAAAAATGGGCCTTTTTAGATTTTGTCATTAACCACTGCATTTCATTGTACTAAGCATTTTACTTGATACGTTTTTTCTCTAATCATTCAATTACTTAGTCTTGATGATGATAGGTGCCTAATGAACCGATTTTAATGATTCATTTTATATATGTATAAATATGCAAGCGAACGTAGAGTCGCTTTGGCCGAGTGGTTAAGGCGTGTGCCTGCTAAGTACATGGGGTTTCCCCGCGAGAGTTCGAATCTCTCAGGCGACGACTATAATTTTTCCAATAAAAAACATTTTTTTTTCTTTCAAAAAATTCGGTTTAGCGGATTTAAAACATTTTTCAACCGGTTTATCACCCGAACCGAATCCGGTTCTTTTCCAAACCGACACGGTTTGGGTTCTGAACCAAAATCCGTTCTGTTCACGGGTTTCGCTCGCCTCTACATAAATCTCCTTCGTAGGTAGTCATCGGTTCCACCACATTTCTCGAACCTTCCTCTAAAACCCTAGCTCTGATGGCGCTCGCGCTCCGTCTCCGGCGAGTCGTCGCGCTCTCCTCCGCCGTTCTCCACCGCCACCCGCTTTCCTCCTCCTCTTCCGCTTTCCTTCTCCCTAATCCTCTTGCATCTCGTCCCCCAGTTCCAAACCCTAGCTCTAACCCCATCCTCAATGCCCGCTCCTTCCGTTCCACGGTACCGGCGGCGAACCGACGGTGGGATGTAGGAGAGGATGACAAGATCAAGCCGGACGAGATCCTATTCGAGGGCTGTGACTACAACCACTGGCTCATCACCGTGGACTTCCCCAAGGACCCCAAGCCCACGCCGGAGGAGATGGTCGAGACCTACGTCCAGACCGCCGCGAAAGTCCTCGGCAGGTTATTTTAATTCTCCTCTTTGATCCAAGTTTTGGGCTTTCTTTGATCAATGAATGATAATCATGTTACGTTGACGCTTGATGGAGTCGTCAAAGTTTTTATTTGTTTTTTGGTTGGTGTTATCTGCTTTTCATCCGATAAATTCTGACCTTGTTATGTTACCACTTGATGGATTTGTTTTGGTTGGTTTCAAACCCGATTTAAGGTCATATTGGTTGACAATTATTTTTCTTCTTGCTAGATTTTCATCGGAGCAGAATCTAATAGTTTGTAAGCTCGGTTCCGATTCTTCGCTTAAGAAACATACAAGGAGTTTGGAATGTGTAAAATTAGGAAAATATTTTTGCTGTATTACAGTTGACGATTGATGCTTTGACATTTATTTGAATCAAAAGGCTGTAATTATTATTTATTTACTCTGTTGCAATGTTTTTTTTGAATGAATGTATGAAAGAAAGCAACTCGTTTCTTTTCAAAGAGAGAAAAGAAAATCCAATTTGGTATAGGCTGGGGAGTTCTTGAATTTGATCACCAGACATAAGGTTGTGGGCTCAAACACTGGTCGCTAGTGAGTGGGATCCAATAATACTTGCTTATTATGGGTAGCTGAAACTAGATTGAGATGGACTATTTTAAAATAGAAAACATTTTGATTGCTCCCCAAATCTCACTAGAAAATTTAAAGAGAAATAATTAAGTGATGGATACTTAAATCCCAGAATTCACATAGGCTATGCAGCCATTTCACGCTTTGTTATTGGCTTAATTCAATGTGTAGAATGGATTTAGTCGTGGATGATTTTGTTCTGTTCTATTAGCCATGTTCTCTTGATAATTTTTGAAATGCTGATTTGTAGTGTGGAGGAGGCAAAGAAGAAGATCTATGCTTGTAGCACAACCACTTACCATGGATTTCAAGTGGAGGTTAGTGAGGAAGTGTCTGAGAAGTTCAAGGGTGAGTAGTAGGGAATTCCACTGTTTTGGTCTTTCCACATCAAGTAGTTCTATGTTGCAATTGTAACGTGGATAATGCTTGTGTTGTGATGGTTGTGGTCAGGTTTGCCTGGGGTTGTCTTTGTTTTGCCAGATTCATATATTGATCCCGTGAACAAGCAATATGGAGGTTCACTCTTCCCCTTTGGTTTCCTTTGATGTGTTGATTGCTAGCATTCCTTTTAGCTTAGCTTAGCTAAATACAAGCAGTGTGTTTATTTGTTTGCACATTGGAATTTTCCAGGTGATAAGTACGATAATGGGGTTATCACTCCAAGGCCACCTCCAATTCAATATGGCAGGCAAGGAAGATATGGTGATCGGAACAGGAATTATGACCGGCCAAGGTATGAAAGACCAAGAGATTCAGGCCCAAACCAACCATTTGACCGTCAAGGCTTGCAGCAAAACTATGCTCCACAACAAAACTATCCTCCACAACAAAACTATCCTCCGCAAAAAAACTATGGTCCACCTGGTGAGAGGAGAGATTTTGGTCCACCCAGTGGTGGTGGTTATGGACCTGGAGGAGGTGATGGTAGACAGGGAGTAAGAAGAGATCCAGTCCCCCCATATCCTAACCAAGGAGGAAATTTTGCTCCGCAAGGAGGGTTCCCTCAGGGTCAGCCAGGAGATCAGAGATACTCTGATTACAAACAGGGATCTGGTCCTGGTTATAGTGGAGGATATAGACAGGGTTCAGGTCCAGGTTATGCTGGAGAACAAGGACAGGGATCTGGCCCTGGTTACAGTGGGAGTTACAGACAGGGATCTGGACCTGGATATGGCGGAGATCACAGGCAGGGATTGGGTCCTGGGTACAGTGGAGATTTTAGGCAGGGATCAGGACCTGGGTACAGTGGAGATATGAGACAAGGAGCTGGTGGAGACAACAGGCAAGGAACAGGACCTGGCTATGGGGGTGACTATGGACAGAGCTAGTCTCTTGCTATGGTAAGACAACTTCCAGTATGCCCTGTTTTTCTCCATCCCTCTATCGTGGTCATTTTTTTGTCATATCTCGCATTGCTTTAATGCTTTTAGTTTATGAGATATGAGTTCTTGCTGTGTGATTCTCAAATCATTTTGTCATTGATTGTTTGTGACTGGCTTTAAGCAGTGGTTACTGTGGTGCTACAAAAATTGCTAGAACTCTTTTTTCCGTATTCTTTTAATGTGCAAAATTTGTCTTTGCTGATGCAGGGGTGTTAATCTGGCATGAAGCTTAAAGCAGAAGCAGAAAATTGTCTGGAAACTGGTCCATGTCACTCTGAAGAGTAGGTTACCTGTGTTGGCTCTAGTTCTTGGTCCCTATTGTGCTTGTGTCGGTGGTCTTTTTTTCTCCTTTATATAAGTCCACTTAATCTAATGTCTCATCCATTTGAACTTGGATGATCATTTTGCTTAAGAGTAATAGAAACTTAAGTTTGTTTAAGCATTATATATACTCAGGAATAATGGCATTGCGCGAATCCTCATGCTCAATATGTTTTTTTGATAGAATTTATGCTCAATATGTTGCTGCTAATGTCTCAATATGTTTTTGGGGCGACAATTGACATATATTTCAACTAGAATTCCATATTTTTTTGAAATTGTGCTAGTAGTAGTTTAACAAATCCATAGTGGGCATGATCTAATTTATTTTAATTATTTTAACTTTTTCGATCTTTTGCTTATTTTTTCAAAATTGCTAAATAATTTTCAAATTCCAAAGATTTAACCTAGCCATTGCTGAATGTTGGCCTCCTTGTTAGTTGTATCCAACATAAATGAGGGATGAGTAGACCGGTGCAGTATGGATCGAATATTTAAGTTTTGTTTTTGTTTTTGATTTTTGATTTTGAAAAATCGTAAATCGAATTGAATTATATGTATATATAAATATATGATATTTATTTTGATTTTATTTTTTATTTTAATTTGAATATAATTAAATTTAAATTGAAACAATAATATTGATTTAAATTTTAAATTTTTGGTTTAAATTAAATCGGTTTTAGTTTGATTTTTATAGATTTCGATTTGAATCGATTTTTGAATTTTTAAAACCGAAAATTTTGGTTTGATTTATTCGGTTAATTTTAAATCGAATGCACAATCTAGGAATTAGCTAGCTTTGTTAGTCTGAAGTGGATTTAACTACATGGTTGTTGCAACTCAAAACTCTTCACCTGCGAAAACTCGCTGAAAAGAGTTTTGTTTCGATTGAATCTAACTTAACCTAAAACCTAAACTCTCTTTTGTTCCAAATTGGTGATTTACACAGATCTAGACTCTGGATATTTCTTAATTTTGTCCCATATGGATGAATGAATAACCCCAAGGTTTACCCATTCATGGAACACCAAAACCTAGTTTTGTTCTCTCCCTGTAGCACCAGAACTTTCATTTTTGAACCTTTCTTCTGAAAAAAAAAACCAAAATTTAACCTGAATTGCGAAACAGGGCCTTGTGGAATAGGTTTGGATTAAAAAACCATAATCCCTTTGGCGGTCCTCCATCTTCGTCTTCGGGGAAGTCGGCAAATCATCGAACGCCTTGTGGGCATCAACCAAAAGACGATGCCATGTTCCTACCGGTACCTCATCGGCATCTCCGAGCGCCTCACCTTCTTCTTCAACACTCCCAAGCACAACTTTTCCTACTACGCCCAATCCCCAGACCCGCGCCGGGACCCGGCCTTCCTCTCCGATGTCCTCTACTCTGCCGTGGCGTCCGTCTCCCTCCTCCGTGGGCAGTCCGTCCACGCCCATCTCCTCAAATCATCTCCAAAACCATGTCTTTTTCTTCTCAACAACCTCCTCAACGTGTACTGCAAGTGTGGCGACTTGATCTGCGCCCGCAACCTATTCGACGAAATGCCCAAGAGAGATGTCGTCTCGTGGAATTCGCTTATTGCGGGGTTTCTCCATTTAGGACTTTGTGGTGAATCCATGAATGTGTTTGTCAAGGCGAGGAATCACGAAGCTCAGTTGGATAAGTTTACCTATGCCACTGCACTTAGTGTTTGTGCACGGACTGGGGACTTAGGGGCGGGGAGGATGGTTCATGGGTTGGTTGTGGTTGGGGGGCTCGCAAAGAGGGTATTCTTGACAAATTCGCTTATTGATATGTATTCCAAGTGCGGGGATGTGAATGAGGCGAGGCGTGTCTTTGATGATTCCGAGGAGGTGGATGATGTTACATGGAATTCCTTGATTTCAGCTTGTGTTCGGGCTGGTTTAGTTGATGAGACTTTGAGAGCTTTTGTTCGAATGCGTCAAGAAGCGGTGGAGATGAATTCTTTTGCGCTTGGTAGTGTTCTCAAGGCTTGCAGTACTAGTGTTGGTGATATGAAAGAAGTTGGGATTATGATACATGGATGTGTAGTCAAAGTTGGACTGGAGTCTGATGTTTTTGTTGGAAGTGCAATGCTTGACATGTATGCAAAGAAGGGTTTATTGCATGATGCAATTAGTGTATTCAAGGTTATGCCTGATCCTAATGTTGTTGTCTTCAATGCCATGATTGCGGGTTTTGGTCGATCAGGTGTAGATGCAGACGACAAGCTTGCTGGCCAAGCGTTGTGTCTCTTTTCTACAATGCTCAGGAGAGGAATGCAGCCGACAAAATTCACATTCTCAAGTGTGTTGAGAGCTTGCAACTTGAATGAGGCATTTGAATTTGGCAAGCAAATCCAAGGACTAATATTCAAGCATGGCCTCCAAGGTGATGAGTTCATTGGGAGTGCATTGATAGACATGTATTCAAAATCTGGTTCTATTGAGATGGTTCAAGATGTTTTCTTGCTAGCCCAAAATGTGATATTGTCACGTGGACATCAATGATCTCAGCATGTGTTGAGAATGAGCAGTTTGAGAGAGCACTAAGCTTGTTCAGTGAGTTGCTAAGCATTGGAAGAAAGCCCGACCAGTTCACAGTCTCAAGTGTGATGAGTGCTTGTGCCAATCTGGCTGTGGCCAGGTCTGGCGAGCAGATACAGAGTTATGCTTCAAAAGCTGGATTTGATGGTTTCACTATTTGCAGTAATGCACAGATATTTATGTATGCCAGGTCGGGTGACATTGATGCTGCTTATCGGACATTTGAAGAGTTGCAGACACGTGATGTTGTCTCATGGTCTGCAATGATCTCAAGTCATGCACAGCATGGCTGTGCGAGAGATGCTCTGCTGCTGTTCGAAGACATGGAGCATCACAGAATTGTTCCAAACCACATTGCATTCCTTGGTGTTCTTACTGCTTGTAGCCATGGAGGATTGGTAGATGAAGGATTAAGGTAAATATCTTTGATGTCTGAAGCTAGTCGATCCAATCTAGGTTATTATTGCTCTTGTGCTTTTTTTCCCCCCTCAAGTGGTGCATATGGTGCTATTATTGCTTTATTTTATGAAATATGTGCTATTTTTTGGATAGCATTTGAATTATCCATTTGATGAAACATACAAACAAACATTCTTATTAGATGTAGGAAAGATTCTGCTTTTTCTCTGAAACTTAAATCTGAACATATATGGTCTAGGATGGCATAATTAAATCGGGATAACATACTGCATCATCAAATGCTCCTAAAACAGCATAATCCTCCAAATTAATTGGGTGAACTCTTTCTCTCTGTAGTTTATAATGCACATTATTAACTGCAAAAATATGGCACTATGTATTATTTCCACATCCAGCTGAAAGACATTTCATTTTTCTGTCGCTACAGTTATTTTGAGAACATGAGAGAATATGGCATTCTCCCAAACGTGAAGCATTGCGCTTGTATTGTTGACCTTCTTGGCCGGGCTGGGAAGTTGAGTGATGCAGAGGAGTTCATATTGGAATCAGGGTTCAGCGACGATCCTGTTATCTGGCGAGCTTTATTGGGCTCTTGTCGTATCCATAAAGATACGGAAAGGGGTGCACGTGTAGCAAAGTGTGTCATTGAGCTGGATCCTGATGCATCTGCATCATACGTGCTCCTCTACAATATGTATTTGGATGAAGGAAGTCGGTCAATGGCATTAAAGGCAAGAGATTTGATGAAGGAGAAAGGGGTGAAGAAGGAGCCTGGTCTTAGTTGGGTTGAGATTGGAGCAAGAGTCCACTCTTTTGTGGCTGGTGATAAGTCTCATCCAATGCGTGATGGTATCTACTCAAAACTGGAGGACATGCTATCAAAAATACAAAAAGTTGATCATCACGAAGCTGAGATCATTGAGTTGGAAGACCTTCAAGTAGAACAGAATGAGAGTCTAATGAACTGTCATAGTGAGAAGTTAGCAGTGGCACTTGGAATTCTTCTTTTGCCAGAATCCGCTCCAATACGTGTAATGAAGAACTTGAGAATCTGCAGAGACTGCCACACAACAATGAAGTTGTTTTCCGGAAGCGAAGGAAGAGAGATTGTTGTGAGAGATGCTATTCGGTTTCATCGGTTTAGGAACGGATCCTGCTCTTGTGGTGACTATTGGTGAGCTAGCCGCAGGAAGGATGTTGGCAAATGAATCAGAAATGTCAGTATAAAAGACATCCAATTGGTTCAGCAGGCGCAGACATAACACACTAACATAGCAATAATTTGCAGAAGGTTCAGATTCTTACACGAGAATAACTCTGGGGATGATATTGCTGGAAATTGTTTACCTAATCTTACGTGGAGGGGTTGCGGGATTAACTTACTCTGTAGTAGTTGAAGACCATTTATGAAAAAGAATTTTTTTGTGGAGGTGAGCCTCTGGAGGAAATAAACAGTTTTACTATGATGTAAGGTGTAAACATGTCCTTCAATTTTATGTTGTATGATTATATGAAAATAAAATTACCTCTAAATTTCAAAGATTTGCTGGTTGCCTTTAACTGTGGGATGATACAGCTTTTCTTATCAATAATATTTAGCTAGATACAAAAAATAATGCAGACGGGGATGTAGCTCAACTGGTAGAGCGCTCGCTTTGCATGTGAGAGGCACGGGGTTCGATCCCCCGCATCTCCAATTTCATCATATTGTTTCATTTATAAATGGTTTTATTCTGTTTTTTATTTTCCAAAAAAAAAAAACTTGTCTTTATAGTTTCCTTGCAAAAAGAAAACCACCTGCGTTGCTGATTTATTTTTAGAAAATCATCTCCAATTTCACCATGCTTTTGTATTTTAAGTTGGTTTTTTTTATTTTGCAGAAAAATACTTGTCAAATACTTGTTATTTCTTAAAAAAAAGATAATTTCATTCAGAAAACTATGAAAAATAGTTACTTACAAACTAAATTGTTAGATTAGAGTTGTAAAGAGAAAATTAAGTATATTTTTTCACCACAAACAAAAATAAAAGAAAGAACAGCGAAATTTTTTATTCCATTATTCTTTTGAGATAATTGAGTTCATTAGCGTTAATTATTAAAACAAATTAGATGATTTACTATAAATAAATCAATGTATTTTTTATGCAAAACTTATGAAATTACATGTATATCCCTACAAATTATAATTGTTCTTGTATCTCAAATTTTAAAAATATGCACAAATACCCCTTGTGAAAACTTTGATCAAATGCAGTCATTTTTATTGACATAATAACTGTAATTTTTTTTTAACTTATACATCTATATCCTAAAAAAATATCATATTCAAATTTTTTAATATACAAGGATAAAATGGAATTTTTTATTTTTTTATAAAATTTTAATTCAAAGAATATCAATTTCATACTCACGAAGATTGACGGAAACAAACGACGGTGGCAATTATACAAAATTTAAAAAATTTTGAGAGGTATACAAATAATTTTAATTTTTGTAGGAGCATACATGCAATTTCAGAGCTTTATAGGGGTATACAAGGAAAAATTCCTATAAATCAACGAGCCAACTGTTTTTTTTCCCAAATATCGAGCTTTTTTTGCAATAAATTTCAAATATACATGTATTTCCGGCTTCCAATAAGCTAAATTTCTATGGAGACAAAAATACTTCACGAAATATTTGCAAAGATCCTGTGAGGGTCTACTCCGCCGGCGTCCGGCAGCTCCAGCAGCGCCACCATGGCAGCAACGAGGCCGGAATTGCCAGCAATGCTCGGCTCGGTGTACTCCGGTTGGGTCCTTCGGTCGACAAATTTGTCATTCAGATCCGGCCCGCCGACCATCGCCCCTACCAGAACGTTCGGGTTATCGCTGTCGGCATCCAGCCACTGCTTCCCCTCCCCGCATCCCCGCCGCTTCCCGTCCCACGGGATCGACGCTCCACGGTGGTGCACCTGCCTCGGGAACCGGTCTCCGACTCCTACCACGTAGCTCATCTTCATCGGATTATCTCCTAGTATGTAATGCACCTGTCGGGCCTCATGGCATGAATTTTCCGATATTTGGATAATTCCATATAATTTTCTGACAAATTCGAATATTACCTGGGATTTACTGAAAGATTTCAGCGAATCTAGCGAGTAAAATTGATCGTCACACGGGCCGCCTTGCACGTTCATGGTCTGGAGGTAGTCGCTGTAGAGTTTGGTTAGGAATGCTGTATTTGCTGCGAACTGGAGTGGTGTGCTGCTGTTGGGTTCCATGAGTATCAGACCAGCTGCAGGACATGTTTGCCATTAGAAAAAATGTTAGCGGTGTAATTGAAAAAAAAAAAAAAAAAAAATTCTTCGTAGTTTTTACATATTATGTATTACTCTATGAAAACTTCGATTTTTTTACGAAGGACACCCCAGACATTCGTAATATTACCTAGGTGTCAAAGCAAACACATGGGTTGATTTGTATTTTGAAATGAGGAGACTAGGTTACATGTTTAGCGAGATGCAAAATATTTAACCCATTTTTAACCATTCATTGTATTTTACTACTAGTCCAATAGGTCAAATGTATCTTATACGCATCAGTTATAATCACACTTTTGATTAGCACAAATCTTAAAGTTCAGTCAATGATCGAAAGAGCTAGATCTTTTGTATTAATTTATTGTTTACATTTTCAAAACATTCTAAGGCCCAAATAAATAAATAAATAAATAAAATAAACACGATTGGAATTTTCACAAAGAGGTATCTATACAACTCTTGATTAGTTTTGAGAGATTTACCTGGTGTCATGCTATACTTCTCAGGCGCTGAGAAGTAAGAACACATGAGAGTAATAGCCATATCAGAACAACTCCTGAGCAGGGTTTCATATGGATACCCGGGATCAATCAGATATCTCAGTCTCGTCAGTAAAACCTAACAATAATCAGATTGAAACTATAACAGTATGAAGAAGAAGAAGAAGAAGAAGAAGGAAGCGAAGAAGGAGAGACTGATGCGAAGCTCACAACGATGGCAGGAAGCTTGTTGTTCCAGTAGAACACCCCGTGTTCAGAGGCGGATTCTTCTGTGACAGCCGAATCAAAGTTCTCCTCCGCATAATCAAGGTATTCCTTGTTCCCGGTGGCGAAAAACAACCACGTCGCCGCCCAGACGAGCTCGTCTTCGTACCCGGAGGAGTTGTAGAGGCTTCTTGCTTCGCCGCCGCAAGCTTGATCCAATGTGTAGGTCCCCTTCTTCGTATCGGCCTTTGCGAGCTCGAACAAGTTTTCAGAGGATTGTAGTAGTTTCATGGAGTAGGCCTTGTTGTCGGTGAAAACTAGGGAAGAAGCTGCCATTGCGGCGGCGAGCTCGCCGGCGAGGTCGGTTGCGGAGTGGAAGCAGCGTGAGACTGGTCGGGAGTAGCTCATGTCTTCTGGCCTTTCCCAGCAGGTAATGTCGTTTTCTGCGTTTGAGCTGGTGTTTGCACTCCCAACCTGGACTAATATATAATTAGAAAGAATTCATGGTCTGAAACGAGAAAAGGTCGCGTTTTGGACGTTTTGCACTTAAATCCCTAACAACAAGGGAAATTACACATGCAGTTCTTACGGAATATCATATTTATATATTTTCCCTTCCCTACCTCTACCGTCGTCAAAATTTCATGACAACAAAACATATCAAAATTGTAAGACACCATTTCTAACTTCGGTCTTAGCCTATTCGAAAAATAAAATATATTTTAATATGACAAAAATTTGAATCCAAGAACTTTTAATTTATACTAATAAATCTTTTTGTTTCACCTAATAATATCTCATATGTTTTTGTCGAAATTTGATCTTTAAGAGAGGTGCAACAAATTATCGAAAAGACAGGGTCTTAAATACACCCAAAAAAACTCAGAAAACCTGAGAATACAGCAACGGGGGAACAGACGTCGAATTAGACGCAACAAAGAGCTTAAGCAAATAGTCACTTCCCCACTTGATGACATCCTTGACATGCTCAAGCTCGTCCATGGCCTCATACTTCCCATGGTATTCAATCACGCTCCAGCTCAAGAGAGTCACGGTGTAAGCCGCAGGGAAGCTGAACTTGACGTTGTTGCCGGAGTCGTAGAAGCCGCCCACCAGGTCGGCTTTTGTCGTCCCGAATTGCCCGTCATCCATCCCGGAATCCCCTCGAAATTTCAACGGGCTGTCGGTTATGTTCCCCGCTGCAACACAAAGTGCACAGGCCTTGTAAATTCCTATCCTCACATCAGCGAATTCAGAAAACACTGGGCAGTTACATTTTTGTGCGTCGAAGAAGAGGAGAGCGTGCTTGATCGCGAGCGGTAAGTTGTTTGAAGGCAGAGGAACGGAGTGTTTTCGAGGAAGGAAGATGAAGAGAAGGATAAGGCCAACGATGAGAAGAAACAGAGCGAGGGCGGCAAAGAGGAAGCGCTTGAAGTGAGTCCTATCGGTTATTCGAAGGTCGAAATCGATAGACTTGGAGTAGATGGAAGGAATGGAGTCGTATGATTTCATGGAGGTCGGGAGGATACTGTAGTCTATCTCAATGGAGGTCCACCGCCCGCCTGAGGGGATAAGCCGGCCGGCGCCTTGGACTGTGTGGACATAGACTTCTGAGTCTTCCGACATCTCAGGTTATCGGAGAGGCCAAGAAGGACGAGGATTTGGAAGAAGATGGATGTCTAACATGGAAGCATGGGGAACAAGGAAGAAGAAGAGCACTCTGATACGGGAAGAATAGGAGGTTACGAAGGAATCATGCGTTTTTTATGAACTTCAACCAAATGTTGTTTGAGAAGCAAGAGCTCTTGGAGGAGAGATTTTGGGAATCACCAGGGAAGCCGGTTATGATTGTATTGTTTTGTGATGAATAAGTATTGGATGGAGATTGATATGGATTTATGTGCTTGGGTCGATGGATGCAAAGTACTTGGCGATGGTGACCAAGTATTTGTTTTGGCTATTATGAATGATATCTACAAGAAAACAAGAAGAGCATGTAAACGCAATTAGGGTTTTTTTTGGGGGGCGTGACTTTGGGTCGCGACCCGGCCAAGACGGGGTTGTCGCGACCCAATCGGCGATGTCCGCGTATACGTGTAAGGTTCCACTAATATGCATTTTTAAAAATTTTATAGATAGTACTTTCCATTATCATAGAATTTAAAGAAAAAAATTTAAAACAAGAAGACTAGTGAGGTCGTATGTCGACTTGGCTGTTTGAATGGCGAAATTTATTGTGGCCAGGTCACGACCAAGTCGCGCCATTGTTTTGAAAATAAAAACACAATTAGGTTTTGAAAGGATAATCTTCAATAGGAATTGTTTATTATGCAAATTTGTTTTATTTTTTTGGTGAAATTTGTTTTTAATTCAAAATCTTGCATCATGTTTTTAAATTACACTCGTTCAAACCACCTAAGAATATTATTTATAACAACACAAGTAGACAACAAGTCAGATGTCTAAAAGTTGGTTAAGTAGCTGCGCAATAGCTAACACTTTTGAGTTATCAATCTGACAGACATCAAAGGGTTTCATTTATTGGACGTAATTAAGTTTCTAGTAGGTTTTATCAAATTATTTCAATAAAAGTTTAAATTTCAAATAAAAATTATCATGTCATTTAGATAGATATTATCGTTTAGATAAATATTGAATTAGATAAATACTAGATTTAAATTTTAGATTATTTATCTTTTATGTTTGTATGTTTATAAAAGTCCATGGAATTATTCTTAATGCATTGAAAATTTACTCAATAAAACTCCATATACTCTCCTCTCTTCTCTCCTAAATTCTCAACAGTGGTGTCAAATCCAGCAACAACTGATGGCAGGAGTTCAAAAGACTGTGGTCAACGACGATCGACAGGAGATTGGCAATCGACGGTGGAAGATTGATAGCTAGTATATAACAAGCTCTAGAGATCTGAAGATGACGATGACCAATAGTTATATGCCGATGATTAGTGAAGGTGAGTGAATGCGTGAACAACTGGAAATCCGCGTCAGTTCTATTTTTGAAGGGATTTTTTGGAATTTTGATAGTCACCAACTATCGACAAGGTTATGACGATAACGAACAACTCAATTCCACTATTATGCTCAAGACTCTTATCTTTAAGTAATGGAGGGTGCAAATGGAGCTCCTATTTAGATCACAAGACTTATAAGACCTTGTGCAGAGCGATTACACAGAGGTGACCGATGAAGAGTTCGAGGTTCTTTCAAGGGAGCATAAGGAGCTGTTACATGAGACAAGGAAGAGAGATAGTAAGCCCTATTCTTCCTACATCAACTGATACAAGGCTTCACATGTAAGAAGTCTATGCACTCGAGCACTGCAAAGGATAATGGGACCGTCTTGGAGAAGAGCTACAAAGAAAATACAAGAGTAGAAAAGGTTTGTACAAACTCTTATAGCATAGTTTGAAACTATGCAAATGAATGATGCGTCCATCAAAGGTGGAAGGGTTTCAGTCATGATGAACTAACTATGGGAAAAGAATGAGGGGATTAAAAACATGAGGATTGTGGAGAAATGCTGCACACCATTGCAACAAAATTTGACCATATTGTAGTTATGATCGAGAAGTCTAAAAGCATCGAGTCAATAATAGTATAGGAGCTTATGGGCCCATTGCATGCTCATAAACAATGGGTTTGATAATGATTAACAACATCCATTGAGCAACCATCAAGGCTCAATTGGTGATGGAGGACAAGTAATGTATAGAGGCATGAGTTGAGGTTGTTGTTGTGGTTGAGGCTGTGTCTGTGGACGAGGATGCTGATATGGGGAGTGCGACTAACAACTAGTGGAAACCAACTTCAATATTCTAACTATTTTTGAGACAAAGACAAAGGCAGAGGATGACATAATGCATAGGGGATGAGAGATAGTGACAAGACAAGTGCTCACTATTACTATTGTAGGAACTTTGGTTATTTTCAATATGAGTGCCAAAAGAAGCTTGCAAATATAAAGAACTATGTGAACTATATTAAGGATGGCAGTGAGAGTTAATTTTTACTTTTGGTGTGCGATGTAGTGGAGATTTTAGAGAACAAAATTTGGTACTTAGATTCTAGTTGTAATAACCATAAATGTAGAAGGCGAGAGATATTTATAGAATTTAAAGAAAATGTGATATCCATGGCAAAATTTGATGATGACCGCAAGATTCCGGTGAAGGAAAAGATAAAATTTTAATTCATGTACATAATAGAGATCACTTAACCATTTTAGATGTCTTCTATATACTTGGATACAACTTACTAAGCACTAGCCAATTTCAAGAGAAAAAAACACAAAGTCCATGTTAAAGGAGGAATATGTTAGGTGAAGGATCATCAAATTGGTTTATTGCAATAGTATTAATGACAAAAAATTGCTTGTTTTCTTTGAACATGTTGTGTGGATCGAAATTGACCATTCAGAATAGTGAAAATCCCAAGAAGTGATCTCAAGTCATAAATTAAAATGACTTCTACCATTCAGCATGACTTCTACCAGATATAAACCCTTATTGTTAATTACCTCAACAATTATCAGAAATCTCTTAAAATAAGAAACCTAACTAATAAAATAGAGACAAAAAATAAAAGAAGAAAGTATAATTTGATTGATTTAAGAAAAATAATATATGATTTAAATAAGGATATACCTTTACTTTACAATGAATTTCAACATGAAATTATAGAAAATATAAAAAAATAAAGAAAAAAAGAGAAGAGAAGAACCTTGGATGTGTATTGTTGCCCTGGTTCCTTGCACTGGATCACGTGACGTTTAACCTGAAGTGTGAAAAAAAAGGGAGAAGTTTGAAGTATTTTAATGACTTTGAGCATTAGTAATAACTTCATGACTTGAAGCATTTTCCTTAATCGATAAAACATTGATAATAACTTTGTGATTGAAAGTATTTTCATAGCTGATAAGGTATAGATGATAATTTCGTTTGGATTAGAGTATTTCTGTTAGCCAATAAAGTATTGATGATAATTTTGTTAAGGTTGGAGTGTTTCCATAACCAATAATGTCTACGTAATAACTTCATTGATTTTGAGTAGTGTCACAAACAACTTATAAGGTTGGGTATAGTTTGAAAATGCATTGCCGACTACTTCTGGGGTTGGTTAGCTTGAAGGGTACATCGTCAACTACTTGTGAGGTTGACTAGTTTGAAAGGGTGCATTGTCAACTATTTGTAGGGTTAACTAGCTTGAAAGGGCGTATCGTTAACTGCTTGTAGGGTTGACTAGCTTGAAGTATAGCCAACGATTTTGAGTATATTGTTGGTTGACTTCATTGATTTGGTTGCATCACCAATAGCTTAGGAGGTCCGGTATAGGTTTAAAGTATGACCAATAACTTTGAGCGTATTAATGATTAATTTCTTTAGATTGATAATATCACCAACGACTTATGGGGTTAGATATAGTTTTGAAGTATGGTTGACAGTTTGGAGCATATTGGCAATTAACTTCTTTGATTTAGTTGTGTCATCAACTACTTGTGGAGTTAAATATAGTTTTGAAGCGTGACAGACAATTTAAAGCGTGTTAGTAATTAACTTATTTGATTTGGTAGCATCACTAATGTCTTATGGAGTTAGGTATAACTTTGAAATATTGCTAAATACTTTTGTAGCGTACTTAGTAAGACTTAGTTTGACCTTATTCAGTTCTATTTGAATTAATGTTGGTTCAAGTGAGGATAGTAATATCACTCATTATTCATAACTTTAGAGTATTGCTGAAGATTCAGTACACCCAGTGAGAGTTGGTTTGACCCTATTTAGTTTATATTAGAATTTGATTTTATTAAGCTTAAGTCAAGTTTGACCTTGTATTAAACCTTTATCAAGTCTGAATCTACATCTTAATGGACTTCAGTTTAAGTTCAAGTCAATTTTATTTCTATTTGATTTTAGTTTAGGTTTAGCATGGCTTGATTTTGGTTTTGATTTTGAGTTTTTTTTTTTAGTTTGAACTTGATTTGAATTTAATTTGAGTTTAGTTTAATCTTGATTAGATTTGATTTTAAGTTGACTTAACTTAAACTTGATTAGGATTGAGTCTGAATTTATTTGGTTAAATTAATTTGGATTTTTGGAGTTCAATTCAATTTGAATTTTAGTATAAATTTTTGACCAATTTAAGTTTATTTAAGCCAACTTGGCTTTTATTCATTTATTTTGATTGATTTTAATTTTAATATTAATTAATTTGATTTGAGGGTACTTGGTTATTTATGATGATTTTATACGGACTTATAGCCCAATTTTAAATGTGCAGACCCGAAGATTAGCTTAGTTAGAGAGCTTGGAAGCTAGTTTAGTATGAGCTTGAGGGCTGATTGGGAGTGAATCTAAAAAATAACTTAGATGTCAGCCTGAAAGCTTATTGAGTGTGAGTACAAAAGTTAGCTTAGATGCGAGCCTGAAGGCTAGTTGAGTATGAGCTCAAAGGCTAGTTAAATACGAGTCCGAATACTGATTTGGATATGAGCCTGAAAGCTAGCCGAGTGTGAGCCTGAAGGCTGGCTAAGATGTGAGTCCGAAGATTGTCTGAGTGTGAATTCAAAGGTTGGCTGATTATGAACTTGAAGGTTGACTAAGTGAGTGTCCGACAATTGGCTTGGGTGCAAACTTAACAACTGGTTGAGTGCAAATTCGAAAGTTGGCTGAATGCAAGTTCAAAAGTTAGCTAAGATGCGAGCTTAAAAGCCGGCGTGGGTACAAGATCGAAAACTGACTGAGTGTGAGCTCGAAGGCTAGCTAAGTGCAAGCTCTAAGGTTGGTTTGAGTGCGAACCAAAAGATTGATTTAGGTGCGAGTACGAAGATTGGCTTGGATGTGAGTTTGATGGCTGATTAAGTGTGAGCCCAAAAACTGGCTTGAATGCGAGTACAAAGGTTGGCTAAGTTATACTATCTTTGAGGGGCCGCAGGTAGTATTTTACGTTTACTGTCTTCATTGTCATCTTCAAGAGACTGTAGGTGACTGCAACGAGGTCATGGATTCACCGTCTCCATTGTCGTCTTCATTGCCATCTTTGAAGGATCGTGGGTTGTAGCAATAAGGTAATGGATTCACTGTCTCCATCATTGTTTTCATCACCACGAATTGTCAGTGACTACGATGCTATCGAGAGTTCAAAGTCATATCAAAAATCACGTGTAGCCATAATGTAAAAAGCTCTTTTTTAAAATTTTTTATTAAATTATTTTTGAAATCATAGCTATTATTTTTTTTATTTTATTTCTTCTTTTTCTTTTAAGTCCAAAACTCTTCTTCCATATTTTTGGCTGAATTTTTTTTAAACAATGAAGTACAACTTTTTTTTTTATATTTTATTTATTCTTCCTCACATGTACCCTCAACTCCTCTTTCTTTCCTTCAAGCTGGAGCAAAGAGCTTCTTGCTCTTCCGTCCCAGTCTTGCGTGTTGATGGCAGACGATGATCTTCAAGCTGGAGCAAGGAGCTCCTTTTCTCTGTTGGCTTAATTGTATCTCGAATCCGGATTTTTCGGAGAGTCTTAATTATATTTGGAAGTTATTTAGTGGACCTAATCCTTATCTAGATTTATCTTCTACTTGAAGACTTAAATTAATAGAAATTTTATTTGAGTCAGTCTTCTACTTTGACTCAAATACAGCTAGGCCACATTTATAAATACTCCATTGATGTAAGGGTTTCAATAGAGAGTGAGAGAGATATAGATCAATACTTTCAAGACGTCTTGTGATGGTTAGGCTACTTAGTCTTTTATGAGAGTTGGTGATATTGGAGTTTTGTCTCCATCGTTATAATCTTCTCTTTTCTCTTCTCATCAATATAATATATTCTGGATCATTTTCGCCACATAAATCTCTTGTCTGCTATTTTTTCTCCTTTTCTGTTTTTTCTCTATATTGTGGATTGTGGTCGACATCGATATTTTCCGCTACAAGTGGCATCAGAGCTTGGTTCAATATGTCTACTACGAAGTTTGATATAGAGAAATTCAATGAAAAGTAAGGATTTTCTATTTGGCAAGTAAGAGTTCGTGCAATTCTTACTCAACAAGGATTGAGAAACACATTGGAGAACGTCAAACCTGAAGATGTTGCCGAAAATATTTGGAAAAACCAGAATGCTAGTGCACATAGCATAATCATTCTCAGTCTCACTGATGAGATACTTTATCCGTTTCTTGATGAAACATCACCTTCGGAGTTATGAAAAAAGCTGAAAAAATAATACATGAGTAAGTCTATCTCAAATCGAGTTTACTTAAAGTAGAAGCTCTTCAATTTTTGAATGAGAGAAGGTACGAATATAGTTGATCATCTTAATACTTTTAATAAACTTGTCTCTCAATTATTAAGCATTGATATTAAAATTGAAGATGAAGATAAGGTAATTATTTTATTATCGTCTTTACCTCATTCTCTTGAGAATCTTAAAACTACTCTCATGTATGGGAAAGATTTAAAATTTGATGATATTTCTATTATCCTTCTATCTAATGAATATTTGAAAGAGATTAGAGGAGATGTGTCACACTCAGAAGCAGTAATTGTCAGAGGTCGTACCAAAGAAAGATCAAGGACATGTCATTTTAGATCCAAATCCAAAGAAATAAACTGCAGTATTGTAAGAAGATGGGACATGCAATTAAAGATTGTTGGAAGCTCAAAGTAAAGAAAGAAAGAGAATCTCAATCTAAAGAGCAAGCCAAAGAACAAGTGTCAGTTGTTGAAGGGAGTTCTGATGATGATTTGGGTAACGTTCTCTCTATTAGTTCTAATTTCGATCCTTACCATAATATTTGGATTTTTGATTCTGGTTGTTCTTACCACATGTGTCCTAATAAGGATTGGTTTGAAGACTACAAGTCCTATGATGGTGGTTTAGTTTTGATGGGTAATAACAATCCATGCAAAACTGTTGGAATTGGAACAATCAAAATTAAGATGTTTGATAATATTATTAGAACTCTTAATGATGTTAGACATGTTTTTGATTTGAAAAAGAATTTGATCTCTTTGGGTGCCTTGATTCTGTTAGTTATAAGTATTTTGCTGAAGGTGAAATTCTTAAGGTTTCTAAAGGCTCATTGATAGTGATGAAGGGTCTAAAGCATGAAAATTTATATAAGTTAGTAGGAAAAACCAATGCAGGTGGAGTAACAATTTCTCAGGCTTTTTCTTCTGATATGACCCACTTATGGTATATGCGTCTCGGTCATATGAGTGAGTAAGGTTTAAATGAGCTCAACAAAAGAAAATTACTGAAAGGCCTCAACTCATGCAAATTGGATTTCTGCGAGCATTATCTCTATGATAAACAGTCCAAGGTAAAATTTAACACCGGTACTCATTGCACTAAAGGCTTAATTGATTATATTCATTTTGATGTGTGGTGCTCTCCTATTCCATCAAAATCTGGTGCTCGTTATTTTGTCAGTTTTATTGATGATTTTTCTAGAAAAGTGTGGATTTATTTTTTGCATCACAAAGCCAAAGTGTTTTCTATTTTCGAATGGTGGAAAATTTCAATTGAAAAAAGGACTGACAGAAAAATCAAATACCTCAGAAGTGATAATGACGGATAGTACAAATCAACTGAATTTCTCAAATTCTGTGAAGATGAAGGTATCAAACGCCACTTTACTATCTCGGGAAAACCTCAACAAAATAGTGTGGCTGAAAGGATGAACAGAACCTTGTTGGAGAAAGCACGTAGTATGCTCAGTACAGCTAATCTTGATAAATATTTTTGGGCAGAAGCAGTCAATACAACAAGCTTCATTGTGAATCGCTCTCCTCAAATAGCTATTAATTGTAAGACTCCTGAAGAGGTATGGATTGGTCAACCTGCAAATTATTCTTCTTTAAAGATTTTTGGTTGCCATACTTATGTGCATATTGTCAAGGATAAGTTAGATGCACGTTTCAAAAAGTGTAATTTCCTGGGTTATGCCAAAGGCGTCAAAGGCTATCGTTTGTGGGATCCTACTATTTCAAATGTAATTATTGAGAGAGACATAGTATTTGATGAAAGTGTTATACTAAAATCTCTCAAGAAAAGATCCCAATGATATAATACAAGTGGAGGTAGAGCATGTAGTTCCTTCAGAAGAAGATATTCAGGGTATGCCCAACTCTCAAGAAAATTCTAAGAATTAAGTTTCTGAAAAGATTCTACTTCGAAGATCTCAAAGAAATATAAAGCCACCTGAGAGGTATGATTTTGAAGATATGGTAGCTTTTGCTTTAGTTACTGATAATGGTGATCCTTCTTCCTATAAAGAAGCAGTGCAGAATAAGAATTCTTCTCAGTAGTAAGCTGCTATGAATGAAGAGATGGATTCTATTCAAAAGAACCATACTTGGAATCTGGTAAAATTACTAGAAGCTAATGGCAAAGACATTTATTGAAGATTCAAATTCAGAGAATAAGATGATTGGAGCCAAGGTGGAGATTGTTGGCTTAATTATGTCTCGAATCCAGATTTTTTGGAGAGTTTTAATTATATTATAAAGTTATTTAGTGGACCTAATCTTTATCTGGATTTATTTTATACTAGAAGACTTAAATTAATAGAAGTCTTATTTGAGTCAGTCTTCTACTTTAACTCAAATACAGCTAGTCTACATCTATAAATACTCCATTGATGTAAGAGTTTCAATATAGAATGAGAGAGAGAGATATATAGATCAATACTCTCAATACGTCTTGTGACGGTTAGACTACTTAGTCGTTTGTGAGAGTTGGTGATATTGAAGTTTCGTCTCCATCGTTGTAATCTTCTCTTTTCTCTTCTCATCAATATAATATCCTCTGGATCGTCTGCGCCACATATATCTTTTGTCTGTTATCTTTTCTTCTTTTCTATTCTTCCTCTATATCGTGAATTGTGGTGGACATCGATATTTTTCGCAACATTTCTCCTCCGTTCCTATGGCCGGATTCGGCCGCTTCTTCGATGACAAAGGGCTCGAGTGACATCACAGATAAAGGAGGCGCGCGATGCTGGGTCAACGACGGCGGTGGCCCATGTGAGACAGAGTGAAGGCGAGACTTGGAGGAAGGGGAAGACTTGAGGGAGAGGAGGAGGAGGAGGGCTTCCAGTGGTGCTTGGGGCGATGGGGATGGGTTTCGGTTGCAGGAGGGTCCCCAATGTCACCGAGACGGACAGAGGGGCGACACTAGCGCTTGGAGGTCGGTCCGACAGGGTTGGGGTCTGGATCCTCGGCGGCGGCAGAGACGACGGCGCTGTTTGGTGGGGAGTCTGGCAGGTGTGGATCTGCCGTTGGGGAGAGTTCGGGCAGAACTTGTGTGGAGCGCGAGCCAGGTCGACGAGGGCGCAAGCCGGAATGGCGGTTTTGGCGGGTTCACGGAAGCATGAACCAGACTTCATTGATTGCTCGGGGAGAGCTCGCGGGCGTAGGTGGGTTGCCGTAGGTCTCGCGATGAACAAGGAAAGGAGGAGCTGGAGAGTAGAAGAGCAGAGAAAGAATATGAAAGAAAGCTAAGAATACACTAACCTCTTTATCCTATTTCGTGTTCTTCTCTCTAATCTTCTGACTCCCGCCTCTTAATCTCTTTAATTTTCAGTCTCGACGTTTAGTTCTCACTAAGATCCCTTTTCTGTTGTGTGGCTTTTTTTCATGGACTCTAATGCTCCTTCTCTTTTTTCTATTTGCATGATTTAGATTAGGGTAATGACCACTCAAATTTTTTTACATAGAAAAGTGAGTTGCTATCCGTTTATTGGAGATGTGGATGAAGTTTATTTCGATGTGAATTTTGTCTTAATTCAGATGAGGAAAAGACTCTCAATTTAAATATTTAAACCATGGATGAAAATTTTACTCAAATTTTATGTTATGAATGAAATCGTATTTTTTTACTAAATCATTAGATTTAAGAGGGTTATTTATAAATTTTTTAAAAAATTAAACTAAATTATAATTTTATAATTTTCAATATTTTTTTTTTGAAAAAGAACTTGTTTATAAAGTTTTGAGACTTTTAAATTCCTTTTTAATAAAACTTAGACTTATTCAAAATTTTTTTTTGAAGGACTTATTTGTAAAAAGCTAAAATTATATGAATTTATTTATAAATAAAAAAAGTTTAGAGGGACTTATTTATAAATTTTAAATTTCATAAGGACCAAATCATAATTATAGATCTTTTGAGGGTCTTATTTATAAAATTTAGATTTTGTGGGATTAATTTATAATTTTAGGATTTTATTAGTCCTTTATATAAATTTTTTATTTTAGGAACCTAAGAAAAATTTGGTTAAGAATTCATTTATGAAGATTTATTTAATCCAAGGGTCATTTGCAAAATTTTTATATTTTGTTATTTTGGCTTAAATTTTAGACGAATTTTGGACCTAATTCTAGTCCAAAAACTCAGTGCACTTGGTCCATTTAAATTAGACTTAGCTAGAGGCTGAATTTTTCAATAATTTGAGTTTAATTTTTGATCAAACTTGAATGTGCTTTAAGTTTGACCGAGACCCCATTTGAGATATAATTTAATGATATATAAGTCTTAATTTTAGTCATGTTTCAATTAAATTTGATTGTGACAAAAATTATTTCAAATAAATGTAAAATGATATTTTATCTTGTTTGAACACAATAGCCCATGGTGAATCATGTCTATGATGATATCTTTACTTCGGATATTTTATTTTAGAGGATTGAATCCACTTGCCAATGATCAGATAGTAAACGTACTTTCTCAAACCAATCTTCCAAACCAATTTTGTGAAGGTTGCATAAAAAGCAAGCATAATATGGATCCATTCCTTGGTGGCAAGCCAACAAAAGTACGAAAACCCCTCAAGTTAATTTACATGGATTTGTGTGAAATGGATGCTAAATTTTTTGGGGGTAACAAATATTTAATAAAATTTGTTGATGATTTTTCCAAGAAATTTTGGACTTACTTTCTTAAAGAGAAATATGAAGGTTTTTACTTTTTTCTGTCATTTCAATTCCTTGGTGAAATGACAAAGCGGGCATCATGTGAAGTTTTTCTAATATGATGTGAAGGGAGTTCAACAACTATTGCAACCAACATGGAGTTGTACATCAAATACCAAAACCTACAGTTCTAAATAAAATGGAGTGGTGGAACGGAAGAATTGGATGATTATGGAGATGACAAAAAACATTCTCACCCAGAAGGGTTTGTCGAAGGTTCTTTTGGTTTGAGGTTGTAGCATATGCTACTTATCCTTTAAACAAATGTCTGATGAAAAGCTTGGGAAGAAGACTCCCGAGGAGGCATGGAGCAAAAAAAATGTTTGTGGTTGGACATCTTCAATTTTTTGTCTTTATTACTTATGTGCATATTCCAAAGAAAAATATAATGAAGTTGAATGATAAGAGCATTAAATGCATCTTCATAAGCTATGTGAAAAATATGAAGGCATATAAGCTCTATAATGATTTAGAAGGAGATTGTTAGCCGAGAGATGAGTTTTAATGAATCAAAAGCTTGGGCTTAGGAGAAGGAAGGATAAAGACTGCATGGCGTGGTATTTGATTTTAAAAAAGAGATAACAATTCCAAATGAATCATTACAAAATTCTCCAAATGATTCTTCACCAAAATCTCCTCGTTTACCCTCTTTACTATCACCTTCAACTCCTTGAAGTGCAAATTTTCCTTTACACTTAGGTCCAATTTGGAGAAATCTTTCAAGTCCTTTTATAATTTCTCATAAGTAATGATTATTTGCTTGATTTTTTTATACTGACAATCATGATAATATAGATAATATAGTGAGCTGGATACCAAATCATCCTAAAAGTCTAAGCTCTAATATTATTTGTTAGGAAAGTCGAAAGAGTGTTAAATCGAAATAATATAGTGAGTCGGATACCAAATCATTCCAAAAGTCTTAAGCTGTGATACCAGTTTGTTACGTTAAATATCGATATCCACCACAATTCACGACGTAGAAAAAGAACAAAAAAAAAGAAAAATAGTACATAAGATATTTATGTGATTTGTTTTATAACCTACTCCACTGGCGAAGGTGATCTGGAGGATATTGTATTGATTAGAAAAAAAGAGAAGATTAAAATGATGAAAGCGAAACTTCAATATCACAAGTTCTCACAAAAGACTAAGTAGTCCAGCCGTCACAAGACGTTTTGAGAGTCTTGATCTATGTCTTTCTTTTTCACTTTATTGAAACCTTTAAATGAATAGGGTATTTATAAATATGGCCTAACTAAGTTTGAGTCAAAGTAGAAGACTGATTCAAATAAGACTTCTATTAATCCAAGTCTTCTAATAGGAGATAAATATAGAGAAGGATTAGGCTCACTAAATTACTTCATAATATAAATTTTAATTTAATTAAGACTATCCGAAAAATTCAAATTTGAGAAACAACTAAATCAACAAATAGTGAATTAATTCACTATATTTACTTTATTGATGAGGATCCCATCAAGTTTGAGGAAGCAAATAAAGAGGAAAAATAAAGGCAATGGACGTAGAGATTGAAACCATCTGAGAAGAACAAAACTCAGGAGCTTATGGAACTTCCAAAAGGACACGAAACAATTAGTATAAGTGGGCATACAATATTAAATACAAGTAAGATGGCTCAATAGAGTGTTATAACGCTAGATTTGTCATTAAAGGCTGCAAGCAAAAGCTTGGAATTGACAATCATGAAGTCTTTGCTCCAATTGCAAGGATGGAGTAGGTATGACTTATAATTACATTGGTTGCTCAATATAAGTGGAAGATGCACCAAATGGATGTAAAGTCAACTTTCTTGATTGAATTTTTGAAAGAAGAGGTTCATGTTGAGCAACCTCTTTGCAATCTGAAGAAAGGAGAAGAAGATAAAGTTTACAAATTGAAGAAAGCACTGTATAAATTGAAGCAAGTGCCATGAGCTTGGTACACCCACATTGATTCTTATTTTCAAAATAAACGAGTTTCAACTGTGCCAATATGAACATGCCATCTATGTGAAGAAAGAGCAAAAAGATCTATTTCTAGTTTCTTTATATTGATGATCTCTTACTTAGAGGCAATAATCTAGCCATGATTGATGAGTATGAGAAGATCATAATTTATAAGTTCGAGATGACGGACATAGGCCTCATGTCATATTCTTTTAGCATTGCGATAAAACAATGAGATAATGGGATATTTGTCTCTTAGAATAAATATATATAGGAGATTTTAAAGAAGTTCAAGATGAAAAACTCTAGTACAAACTCCAATGGAGACTAGGTTGAAACTGAGCAAGAAGAGATTAGGAGCTCAAATTGGTCCAACATACCATAAGAATATTGTTCGAAGTCTATGATACTTGATTGCAACACAATCAGATATTATGCAAAGTTTCAACATTATCAACAAATATATGTAGATACCAAACCAAAATCACTTACAAGCAGTCAAGTGTTTTTTTGCGTTGCTTTTGAGGCACGCTCGATTATGGCTTATTGTAAACTTTAATGGAACAAGTGAGGCTTGTTAACTTCATAGATAGTGACTGGGCTGGAGATATAGATGATCAAAAGAGTATGTTCGGTAACGTATATTTTTATGGTATAAGTGCTTTTAGTTGGTCTTTCAACCAAGAAGATTTGGTTAATCTCCCAACCAGTGAAGCAAAGGATATAGCTGCATCGACATGTTCAAGTCAGGAGAATACTTAAAGTGTTGTGCTATCCACAGTGTTTAAAGGTCTTTTGTGACAATAACTCAAACATTTTAATTGCAAAGCATTCAATATTTTATAGAATATGCAAGCACATTGAAGTTTGCTTTCACTTCATTCGAAAGCTTTTGAAGTACAAGATAGTGGAACTTGTTTATTGCAAGAACGAAGATCAAGCTCCATACTTATTTACTAAAGTTTTGTTGTCATAAGTGAAGTTATGGCAACAATTAAGGATGTTTTTCAAAGAACTTAAGGAAGATTATTGTCGATAACTCAAATTTGTAGAATGTTTAGTAGATGATTTTGACATTTAAATTTTAGATGAAGATTATATGCTATTTAGAGAGAAATTATCTTATAATTTAGATAAATACTGGATTAGAAAAATATCAGATTTGAATTTAAAGTTATATTATCTCTTATCTTGGTATGTCTATAAAAGATCCTGAAATTCGTTCCATGTGGAGAATTCATTTAATAAGAGTTATATTATTTCTCCATTTACTTTATTCTCTTTTCCTCTAAATTCTTAAGATCATCTCCATTCCATACGGTACCGTGATCAAGAGTTTAAACTCTAAAAATCTAGATGAACTTTTTCACTATAAATTTAAAATATATGGTTAATTGAACTTATTTTGAAGTTCTTGTCTCTACTTGCACACTCGGTCAAACGATTGAGTACGATATTTTTTAGCGTATCAAACAAAGTGGCACAACTCTATTGCAAATATAGCATTTTTCTGAATACATGTGATTATACATATATTACATTTCTCCGCATACCTTACACTTTTATTTCCAACTCTTGGAACAGCAACAACAGGAACCAATAAAAAAAATCAAACATCAAATGCATAATAGCGTAAGATATACCGCCAACACATGCATGTTTTTGCTTGCATTACTCCACGTAGTGCTTGACGTAGACATTGAACTCATGGGTGGAATCGCCGGAGGTCAAATTGATCATCTTGGTGTGCTTCAGAATATACCCTCGTGCCCACGGAAACTTCTCGGTTCCTCCGACTACAGACATCTCCCGACGCTTCTCGACATAGGGGTTCCGGCGAAGCACGGCCAGCTTGTTACCATTGCACTCTTCGCCGACGAACAAGAAGTTCATGGCCATTGTAAGTGACTGCTCCTCCTTCGACGAGAGCACGTAGAAGCCCTCTGCCGGCCGACGAGCATCGAGTCGAGCGCGGGGCCTTCAGTGATCTGCTCGTCCACAACCCCCATGTCTCCGAAGTTGAGGAAGGATTTGTGGATGGGCCGCGGACTACCCGGACTGCGCTCGGGTTCCGGTCTCTGACAATATCATGGAGGAAGAAGCGGAGGTGGGTTGCTTTCTCTGTCCCGAGCGCCACCGCCATCGCAAAGCAGACGATGTGGAAGGAGAAGAAGAGGAGGGCACCGGAGGTGAAGGAAGCAATTGATGAATGCACCGAGAGAGCAAGAGTCTCTATGGCGATTGCTAGGGATGGAGAAGTATGGGTGCAATTTATAAAGGAGCCGTGTTTCTGGCTGGAGAGTGAAGGGGAATTAGGGTTTTTATTTTTTTTTTTAATTTCCTTTTATCCTATAATAGAAAGTTCGGCTGGCAAGCAAACTGGATACCAAAATGTCGAAGCGAGGACTTGCCTTATAAGGTACGGCTTAAGCCTGTGGCAAATGGGTGCGAAGAGATCAGATTTGGGTGTAGTGTAATAATGTGGTTTGGCGGATCCATTCGTTTTTGGTAGTGAAACATATTGCCATTCCCGCTTCTCATCAAGCCGGGACGGACGTCTTCAAGGACAAGCCCCTGTTCAGCCAATTCCCGATATCTCTTCTTATGGACTTTGAAGTTCCGTTTGGTTCGCGACTTGACGATGATTATTTATAATAATATCGCATATATAATTTATTTTAGTTGAAATGAATGATTAGCTAATTGCCATTAAAACGCGATCGTCTCAAACCAACTGCAGAATCACAACCAATGAGCCCTTGTTCACCAATCTTGGGAACACAATTCAGCTACCAAACACCACACTCTTGCTGCTAGAGTACAATGATAAAACGCATGATCTATGTTATCACACCCCCAATACCACATAGTCGAAAGTAAGAGGGATAATTTCTTGTAAACTCTTATAAGATTATTAATTGCGGATTTATCATTTTCTTTGTAAATATAATTCGATTTTGATTGAACATGTATATTGTTATTTTTTATTTTTTCTCATATTATTTTTCATTTATTATGTTGTTTTCAAATAATATAATTTGTGAATCTTGTGATATGAATCATAATAGTTATTTAGTTATTTTATTATTTTTTTATGAAAACTAACCAAGAAAATACATTTCAAATAATCATATAATCCACTTTAGCTCCGTCATCCTTTCAATTCAAATTCTGAGCACTTGATTTTCCAATACTGCTTCTCATTTAACAAACTTCATTTAAAATTGTGATACTAACCATTTTCTCGTGAGTTTTGTTATATGAAAAAGAGATGGAGAACAAACGGGACCAAAGCTAATATTTTTAGTTTTTAAATCTTATTTGTTGTTTACATTTTTATTATTTAGAAGTTATTTCGTTGTTTTCTCTTTTGATGAAATATTTTTAAAGGATCAATTATATATTATTCCTTAAAATCTTACTGAATTAAATATTTTTTTCCAAACATAAAAATTATATATAATTGCTTGAAATCTTATCAAATTGCATATTGTTTCTTGAAAATTGAAAAATTATATATAACTCCTTGAAATTTTTTACTTCGTCTCGAAAATTAAAAATTTAATTTTTTTTGCATTACTAAATATATTGTAAAATTTTTTTTGTGTATATATTTATGGTTAGAATCAAGAATATTTTGAAAATATATATTGTTTGACGTCATTTAAACTGATATAAAAAGACAATACTTCAAACTTTGTTAAAAAAAGACTTTGATAGTAATATTATTATTATAAAAAACTCTTTTTTGTTTGATTCAAATGTTTTTTTTATATTAGATTTCAACCTAAAATGTAAAATTATTATTTTGCCATTGGTTAGTTTGAACCAGTTTTATTCCAATGTTAAATTAAATTTAAACCCAAGATATAGTAATTTTGTTATGATTTGATTTAAGCTCATTTTAGTCTAATCTTAACTAAAATTAGAGCTCAATTCAGACCATACATGAGGCTTGATATAAATCAAATCTAGAGTTAATTTTTATTCATGTTTTCCATTAGATTAATCAACATATGATCAGAAGTATTTTTGTTTTTTTATTTCAACCTAAATGATATCAAACAATATATATTTTCTAAATATTATTAATTTTAATGATAAATTTATATTTAATTTTTTTTAATATATTGAGTAATACCAAAAATTTATAATTTTTTAAATTTTGAAAGAAATATATAATTTGGAAAACTTTTTAAGGAGTTATCTATAATTTTTCAAGTTTTAAAGAGAAATATGTAATTTGGTAACATTTAAGGAGTTATATGTAATCTTTTAAGTTTGGAGGAGAAATTTGTAATTTAATAAAATTTTAAAGAGTTATATGCAATTGACCCATTTTTAAAATAACATACTAATTTCAAATATTCATCACAATTCAATTGGATCAATGTTCGAAACTCTTTGGTCAACGACAATCTCTAGTAGTCGTGCATCTCTCTTTGTCCATCGCTGGGATTTACATTTGGTCTATTTCATCACCGAATTAAACTAAATAGATTGAATTAATAATTTCATTTTTCAGAAATCCAAAATTGAACTAAAAATTTCCATCTTGGTTTGATTTTCAAAAAAAAAAAATCATGATTCAAACATTCTCGATCGCTTTGAGGCTTCTTGGTCATGACCTCAAATTTGAGATTCATAAGACTTGTGCCACCCTACTCTAGGCGAGTTAAGGTCCTATAGAGCTTGCACCAATATGATCATGTTGATTTGTGTTGGGGGAGTCGAAAGAGTGTCGAATCGAAATAATATAGTGAATCAGACACCAAACTATCCCAAAAGCTTAATCTCATGGAATATGAGTTTTTTTCACTATATATATTGGACCCTATCTATCCAATATCCGATGTGAGACTAATTTATCACACTTGACATTATAACAATCTCCTCCTTTAGGTGTAATTTGACCACATCAATTTTAACACTCTTAATCAAGAACTCTTTTACTCGACCAATTCCACCGTATGACCCATACCAACGAATTTTTGTCTCATTCTTTTGATTTTTTAAGAGACACTAACATACGACTCAATTTAGTCTCACTATCACGGTAATTTCGGTCTTAAGAGTTTGCACAGCTTCAAATTTGAAGCTCTAATACTATTTGTTGGAGAAGTCGAAAGAGTGTCAAATCAGAATAATATAGTGAGCCGGACACCAAACCATCCCAAAAGTTTAAACTCATGTGATATAAGCCTTTTTCACTATATATATTGGATCCTATCTATCCAATATCCAATGTGAGACTAATTTATCACACCTAATATTATAACAAATTTGGAGGTCTTCGAGGCTTAGACCATAGTGTTCCATCTCAAATCCAAGGGTCTCCAAGGTTGAGGCGTAAGGATGAGGATGAAGTTTCCGAGAACCACGACTTGAGAAAGAGGGAGGGTGAGGTGGGGAGTGAAGGACGAATGCAACATCAGAGGTATCACGGTAGCACAAGGGAGAGGTGAGGGTCAGGGTGAAATCAGACCCTAGGGGCAAGGCTAAGATAAGAGGTCCAAATTAGTGAAGCAAGGCTACACGAGGCAGAGGTTGAGGCTTGAGGGTGAGGAGAAAGGAAGCTTTTCAGAATTGGAGGGCAAAGGTGGATGCTAGAGAGTGAGTGCAGACATAGAGGAGACTCAGTCACATACTCTAGGGTCGATGTCTAGAGTGTTAAGAGTTGCAGTCAATAATTGAAAAAGGGTATTGTATCCATCAAAGTTTTAAGCTTTGAACAAAATTTAAAACCAAAATATTTTAATCTAAAATTTAATTTTTGATTTTTTAAAAATATATTATTTAATCTTATATATTATTTTTATGTCATAAAAGTTGATTAGTGTCGATGATTAAAAATTGATCTTGGATTTTCTTTGACTTGAGTTTGAGTTTGGGTGCTATAATTTTTTTCTTTCAAAAGTTAAGTAATTTTTTACCCAAATTCTAAAATGACAACAAATTAAGAGACAAAGGATCTCAATAAATCACTCTTAAAGGAACTCTTGGGGTTACCTATCATTAACGAGATGACCATGAAGGATAAGAGTCGAGAGGATGATAAAGATAAGAAGAAGAAAGACATAGTCTTCAAAGCCAAAGAGCCTAGTAATGATGAGAAAGATAGTGATGAGGAAATAACTTTTATCACTAGAAAATTGAAGAAATTTTTAAAGAAGAGGCACATGCCAAGAAGATCTACCAAAAATGTGAAGAGTTATAATAATGAAGAGGATGAGGATGTGTCCATGTGTTTCAAATGCAAGAAGCTTGGATGCATGAAAGCTAATTTCCTTCTTAACCCTCATTCAAAGAAATTCAAAAGAAAAAAGAAGAAGACAATGGTGGTTGCATGAGACCACTCGGAGGAAGAGAGTGAAGATTCCTTATTCGACGAAAAAATTACAAACTTGTGTCTTATGGCTATTGAGGATGAGGTATGTAATTTAATATTTGATGAATTGTAAGATTCATTTAAAAGTTTATATACTAGATATGAAATATTACTTCACAAGCATGTTTCTTTAAAAAATAAGTTAAATTTGCTTGAGAGTAATTTTGAATCATTGAATTCTTCTACAAATTCTTGTGATGTGAGCTTCTTCTTCTTCTTCTTCTTCAAGAAAAAAAAAATCTTGTTTTAAATTCCTCCAAAATATCTTGTGATTACAAAAAGAGTCTTGAAAAGTTTCAAAAGAAATATGCCAATTTGAAAAAAAAACTCTAGAGAATTTCTTCTATAGAAACACTGCTTTAAATATGATTTTAAAAAATCAAAGAAATATTTTAAGTAGATCCAAATTTTATTTTATATTCTCTTCAAAATCTAAAGGTACCAAGTCCACTTTTGTAAAAACTTCAAATACTATATTTTCAAAATTAAAATATAACTATTATTGCTAAAATGAACATATCTCCATGAGTTGCCTAATTAAGAAAAATTCTTCTCTTAAGCAAATTTGGGTACCCAAGGGGAGAAATCCATAGTTATGAATGAGCTTTGATGCTCAAAATACTTTGGCAAGAATACTATTAGATTAACATGATAGTCAAGGAATTGAAGTTCATTGCTCAATGTGAGTAGTGTCAAAGGCATGTCTCACTATAGCATAGCCTAGAACTTTGGCTCCAACAAACTCAGACCTATTAGCCATTTGATCAATGGGGAATGGACCTTTTGTGACTATTCCCACCAACCTCAGGATGAAGGAAGCTCCTGCTAGTTGCTATGGACTATTTTACCAAATTAGTGAAGGCAAAGCCATTAGCAATAATCATTAAGAGAAAGATATAATTTGGCTAAGTGTGATCTCCCACTTTGAATTGCCAAGGATTCTTATTATTGATAATGGAAAGAAATTCGATAACATGAAGTTTAAGGAGTATTGTGCTAGTCTCTGCATAGATCAAATGGCACATCCTCAATCAAAAGGTTCGGTCATGATAACAAACCAAACAATACTTCTAGGTCTAAATAAGTGACTAGAAGGAGCAAAAGGAGAATGAATTGAATAACTACCCCATGTACTTGGTCCTATAGAATAACCTCCCAAACATCCACAAGAGAGTCTCTTTTTATATTGGCCTATGGAATTGAAGTGGTCAAACTAGTCAAAATCGGGCTTCCTTCACCCAAAATTGTAGCCTATAATCTAAAGGCTAATGAAGAAAACATGAGGGCAAACAAGGATTTACTGCTGGAAGCTAGGGAGAGGGCTTAGATGAGAGTAGCAGAATACTAGTGGGGCATGGCTCGGTACTACAATGCTAGGATCTAGAGTCGAGATTTGCAACTAAGAGATTGGTTCTTCGTTGCATTAATATTATCGACCAAGCTACTAAAAAGCTATCTCTCAATTGGGAAGGACCCTACAAGGTGATCCAAAGTATTGGAAAAGGAGCATGCAAGTTGGAGAACCCATATGGAAAAGTCTTATCATGTATTTGGCATGTAGACAATCTCAAGTGGTTTTATTAGTAAAAATTAACGATGAATTTTGCTCTCCTAGAAACTTTATCTCATAGGGACTATGGAAGCATGATTATAAGCTACATATTTGACTAATGATACTTGGTTATAAGCTACGCACTTGATCATGAAAGTTCAATTACATGCTATGTTCTTGACAAATGAAGTCTAATTACAAGTTATGCATTTGTTCATGGAAGTTTGGCTACATGCTATGTGCTTGACAAATGAATCATGATTACAAGATACATGCTTGAATGAGGAAGCTCAGTTATAAGCTTCACGCTTAACCAATGAAACTTTATTACAAGCTACACATTTGATCACAAAAGCTTAGTTACAACCTGCATGTTGACCAATGAAGCCTAATTAGAAGGTATGCACTTGATTTTGAAAGCTTTATCACAAGCTATGTGTTTGATTATTCAAGCATAGTTACAAGATACACTCTAACTGTAGGAGACTAGTTACAAGCTATATATTTGACCATGGAAGCTCAGTTACATGCTACACATTTGACTAATGAAGTCTGATTACAAGCTACACATTTGATTATGGAGGCTTGATTACAAGATATGGGCTTGATCATTAAAGCTTGCTTACAAGATATGCATTTGACCACAAGAACTTGATTACAAACTATGTGCTTGACCCTAGGAGCTTGATTAGAAGCTACATGCTTGACCAATGAAGGTTGGTATTCAGCTATGTGCCTAACCATGGAAGCATGATTACAACTTATGCACTTACCGGAGAAGCTAGATTATGAGCTACAAGTTTGACCACAATAGGTCAGTCACAAATTACCGTTTGATAATTGAGAAACCAAAATAACACTTTAGCAAAAGAAGTAACCTCCATATTGGGTCATAATGGCCAAATAAAGCTTAGTTGCTAAAAGGTGCAAGTTACAAATGCTACTAAGTCATTGAGCTATGTTTTAAAAACCAAAATGACACTTGTGAATAAAAAAAAAAAAGGGTCTTAAAGCCAAAATATATATTTCATTAAGAGAAAAGTTCATATTACATAACAACAAAGTTACAAAAAGTTTCAAAAGAAATTATGAGTAAGGATGGGTCATAGTCTTGAAGGCTTCAAGTTGCTCTCCTCCTTGTCCCTGCTAGGGTTCAAGGAGTAGCTCGGGCTTGAGTCATTTGCCTCAAGTTCACCTTTGTCTCTAGGAAGGTAGTCTAAATTGATTACTTCCTCATACTCTTGCTTTAGGTGCATCACCCGGGCTTTATCATATAGCTTGACATGAGGGCCATAGTTGGGATGGAGGAACATTCAAATCACAATATCTTTGTAGTAGAGATGCTCCTCCTAATAGGAGTTAGTTGTAGCTATTGCTATCAAATGCTTCTCATTTTCCTTGAACTTGGCCACTATATTTGCTTTGGCTTGTGAGAGGAGGCAATGGAATTTTTTAACTTGGATGAAGCTTGCGATAGCTTCCTCCCAAGCCTTACAAAGTCAATCTCTTGTTGGACTTTGAGCTCAGCCAACTGTCACAAGCCTTGTCTTGGGCATCCTTAGTAGACTTCTTGTTACACCTTGGCATAATCGTTGTTTGCTTCCTCCAAATTGAGGCTCTCCAACTATGATTAGAGAACACCCCCCCCCCCCCCCCCAAAAAAAAAAAACTCAACCTCGGTGGTGGTGATCCTCGACTTCTACACCATGTCCAATTTATTGGTTGTTAGGAATCTCTTCCCCACATGGTGGAAGAATTTCATTATCTACAATCGAATAAAAAATTAGAATAAAATTGAAAGGAAAGCAAATAGAGAATGTTAATGGGTTAGAAAGCTTAGGCCACCACATGTTTTCACACCCTCTAAGAGCATGTCATTGTTGGGAAGTTGGGAAATAGTGGAGTTTGGATCAAATCCCTTGTTTGAGTTGAAGAACTCTAGTGCATTGCCATGATGGTCAGCTCCTTCCTCGGCCTTCAATCACCTCATACCTCAGTTGGAGGATCCCTGCACCTTGGAGGAGATGGAGATAGGGAAAGGTCAATTGTCTTCCTACTTGGGGCATCAATAGGAGCTGTGGTGCAAGGAGAGGAAGCAGGTGCCTCTGAGAAGAAAGGTGACTCCTCAAGGAGTTTAGAAACACCACTGGTGGAGGAAGCGAGATGTGGATTCAAACTCTTCTTCCTCTCTCTCCTTTGGATGGTGTGATTGTTGCTCTCATCACTGCCAGACTTCTTCGTCTTTTGTCCATGGGCGTTAGGGGCCATAATGAGTTTAACCACTACCTTGGTCTCACTACTCTTTTGATTCATTGGGGGGTTATGGAGGAGCAACCTGAGGAGCAGGTGTGAGGTACTAAAGAGTGAGGTTCATAAATGATATCATGTTGAACCCTGCATAAGGAGAAGTAAGGAGTTAGAAATCGATTTAAACTAATAGTTTGTGCAAACAAGAAAGAAAAAAATTCAGCATCTCACCAGAATTTTGGGCCATGGAAAGAGCGTGCTAGAGCAAACACAACTTGATAGACTATTTGGGGGCTGACCTAATTTTTTTCTACCTCATTGGTCAAGATACTAAAAGTTTTTGGACATTGGGAGGAATTTTGTTTTGGGCTTGGTATTTGGAAGGCCTACCCCAATTGCTAAGAAACCCTTGGTTATCTCGAGTAAGATTATTATTGAATGATTTTTCCAAAAGTAGATGGAGAAGGGGTTAGAGACAAATAACAAATGGTTCTTGTTTAGCGCAAAAAACCACCAAGCCCTAGTATTGGACCATTGGCATCTCTTAAAGGTATCTCTGAATATTTCTATTGTGGGGTCAAAGCCTTTGAACTTTCCTAGGGTTCAAAAAATAGTAATGAGCCTCATAGTATTGAAAACTATTTGGTCCGATGCTAAGCCTGTGTTAGTCAAAACTGTTAAAAGAAACTTTAATTGATGAAAATCATCATCAAAAGCAAGAATCTCATATTAAATCATCAATAAAATTTAGTAGGAGCATGTTTGTATTCATATAAACAATTGTAATTTTAGAGTTCTTCAGTTTTTGAACTTTCAAGTCAATACATATTATTTTTCTCAGAAGAAGATCTCTTTTTTTTCTAATAATGGGATGTTAGAAAAGAATTATACATATGACTTGAGGACCATAGCCTCTTATAAATACCTTTAACTATGTCTTATTTCTATTGTAGCCCATCATAAAATATAAATTAGACTTTTGGGTCTCTACACATTAAAAGGGCCAAACTTTATGAGATGCTTTAAAGCCCACAATTTTATACTTTATTAGATCACTTTAAATAAGCTTAAACTTGTGATAACCTATAATACACAATATTAATATATATTATATATATATATATATTATGTGATGGATTAGATCCAACGATCTCCTACTTGGGCCACATATATATATAACACTTTATAATTATATATTATAACATAAACTTGTGAGCTTAAAAATTTATTATCATTACCAAAAGCGTCTCCAATCAATCCAATCCATCAATTATATCAATACAGGATCAAAGAGATTTTCATTACATATAACGTAATTAAACCCATCAATGGTTATGTATATCAATATGATGAATGACATGGATCAAATATGAATGTGTAACAAGAAAATTACATGTAATGTGATTTTAATATGCCTATATCCTACTGGTCGAACCTTACTCTTTAGTGAGATCAAGTCAAATATATCCAGAGTGAAACTTAACCATGGACTTTAGTTTTGCAAAAAATAACTATAAATTATCCACAAAATAATCATAAAATGTGTCTACAATTAATTGACTCCAAAATACAAACTCCCGCTAAAATAGCATATCTTAAGAGATACAATACCAATATGAGCAACGTGCTCATGAAAAACCTTAGGTGGTAATCCTTTAGTAAGTAGATCTGCAACCATGGAGTTTATCCCAATATGCTTTACAAACACTTGACTAGTTTGAAGCCTTTCTGTAACAACTAGAAACTTGATGTTTATATGTTTCAACTTTTTCGAGCTCCTGTTGTTATTAGAACATAGTACTCTGACTTATTGTCACAAAATAACTTAAGTGGTTTTCCAATTTCATCCACAATTTACAGCCTAGTGATAAAATTCTGTAGCCATATCCCATGGTTGGATGCCTCATAACATGCTATGAACTTTGTTGGTGGAAGACGCTATGAGTGTCTCATAGCACTCTTCTAGGAAATAGCTTCTTTAGCTAATAGGTAGATATAGCCAAATGTGGATCTCCTACTATCTTGGCAAGTAGCAAAATCAGAATTAGAATACCCAATGATCTCCAATTGATATGATCTCTTATATGTGAGCATGTAATCCTTTGTTCTCTAGAAAGACAACATGACTCATTTGATTGCTTTCCAATAATCCATTCTTGAATTACTTAAATACCTGCCCAGCATTCCAATAATGTACACAATATTTAGACACATACAAACTTGAGCATACATTAGACTTCCTATAGCTGATGCATAAAGAATCTTCTACATCTCTTAAACTTCAAAGTCCTTTTTGGACATTGACTGAGACTGAACTTATCTCCCTTAGGGATAGGGGTGTCCCCTAGTTTACAATCATGCATGCTAAATCTTTTAAGTAATTTCTCAACATAGCTCCTTTGTGATAACCCAAGTATACCTCAGGAGCGATCTCAATGTATCCGTATGCCTAATACAAAAGAGGCATCTCCAAGATCTTTCATCCCAAATTTCTTTGCCAAAAATCTCTTAGTTTTGTGTAATAAGTCTATATAGTTATCGACAAGCAGTATATCATCACATATAAAATAAAAAAAATGTCTACTGCCACTGAACTTGTGGTATATACAATCATCAACTGCATTCATCTCAAAACCGATCAAGATTATAACTTGATAAAATTTGTAATACCATAGATGAATTTCTTTAATTTACAAACCATTTGCTTTGAGTCTCCCAACACAAAGTTTTCTAGCAACGTCATATAGATCATTTCATCAAAGTTACCAGTGAGAAACACATTCTTTACATCCATTTATTGTAATTCAAGATCAAAATGTGCCACTAATGTCGTTATTATCTTGAAAGAGTCTTTTGATAAAATTAGAGAGAAAATCTCTTTATAATCAATGTCTTTCTTTTGAGTAAAGCCCTTTGCAACAAGATGAGCCTTATATCTCTCCGCATCACCTTTTGAATCTCCCTTGGTCTTAAATATCCCTTTACAACCAATAGGGTTTGCACCTTCAAGCAACGGGACAAGGTCCCAAATGTCATTGTTATTCATGGACTTTGTTTCCTTATTCATGGCATCAATCCACTTTTGAGAGTTAGAACTTTGCATGGCTTGATGGAAGTTGATTGGATCATCCTCCACCACTCCAATGTCAACCTTATGTTCTTGTAGAAATATGATATAATCATTTGGAATTGCACTTCTCCTTTCTCTAGTGGATCTCCTTAATGGCATTGGTTTTAAAATTTATTGAGTTTGTTCTTCTGAAATAATTTCTTAATTTTGAACAGGGGGTTCTTCAACATTGTCTTGACTCATAATTGCTTCTTGAGCAATGTCAGGGATCTTGATCATTGTCAATAACAATAGAAGGAATGGTAATATATTCCTTTTCAAATTCAAAATCTCTAACCTTATCCCCCTTGGCAAACTCAACATCCTCAAAGAACTGTGTTTAGTCCTATTGGCACCTAATCTCTTTATGTCTGTTTGTTTCCCCTTTATGCAATTACCAAAGTTTCAAAGTTTGTAAAATCAAGGGGATTAAGAATCCCGTCAGACACAAGCTCAATTCTCCACTTGGAGATGTGACTTAACCTCTTGTGCCGTAATGAAGCAAAATTCTCATTGGTTAATGTTCACTTTACAACATGTATATTTATGTGCAAGGTTTCATTAAATGATGCAACTGTATCAAGCAAATAAATTATAAATAGATAAAGAACCAGTACGAACAACTTTTGAATCTTAAAAAAAACTAAACTGACTATTTCCAAATGAACAAGAATAACGAATTTGTCCAATGTGGGAATAGAAACCAAATTTCATCTAAATGATAGAATAACATAAGTCTCATTCAAATTCAAATAAAATCTAGTCCTTAATGATAACCTAAATGTTCCTATTGCCTCAACCTCCACTAATTTGCCATCACCCACATAAATATATCTTTCACCATCATTTGGCTTTCGATAACTGAAGCAACCCTGCATAGACACACTTGTGTGAGTATTAGTACTAGAATCTATCCACCAAGTGTGTCTAGGTATCCAAGTTAAATTAACCTTAAAACAAACCAGAGAGACAAGTGTACCTTTATTTGCAAGCCATACATGATATTTGTCTATTGCTTCTTCATGTGTCCAGCACCTCCATAAAAATAGCAGCCAAATTTCTCATCCTATTCCTTCTATTGTTTCTTCTATGGTGTGATACCCTAACTTCCTTGTCCTTCTTCCTTTTCTTATTCTTGTCCTTGCACTCTCTGTCTTCTCTTGCTTCAATATTTTCTCTTCTTACACAAAATGTGAGATAAAGTTCTTAAGGGACCATTTATCCTTTTGACAGTTGTAGCTCACCTTAAATTGACTAAACCGTGTAGGAAGAGATATCAAAACTAAATGCATGAGCAAGTCCTTAGACAACTCTGACTTGAATGCCTTTTAGTTTTGAAGCAAGATAAGACATCTCCATGATGCACTCCCTTATATTTCCTTTTTCTTTGTACCTCATTGAAATAAGATTTGCCAAAAGTGTACTTGTTTTAGCATTTTCATCCTTGGCAGATCCCTTCTCAATTTTCTTAAGGAAACCTTTGGCTATAGTAACGTTTTAGGACATAGTACCCCTGAAAGCTTTTGGAATAGAATGCTTCAAGATAACAAGACTCGTGTGATTCGAATAGTCCCACCTTTTCATGTTCCTCTTATTATTAGTGGAACTCTTGTCTATAAGATCAGTAGGTTGTTCAACCCTCAACGCAAGATCTAGATCCATGACATCAAAAACAATTATAACGTTCTTACCATATCATGGAAGTTGGTGTCATTAAGCATGGGAACTAAATTGATACTAGTAGAATTATTAGAAGCAAAATCTGTAACTAAACAGAGAACAAAAATAGCAAAACAATAAGCTCACATTAGTTCCATATCATAAAAAAGTTCAAATAATGGCAGGGTCCATCATAAGATCCTACTACAACATTAATATTTAATCTTTGGACAGAAATATTAACTTGTAAGTAGTACTCTTGGTGTAGTAATAAATATTGATAATAAATCATGTCAAACCATATCCTTTTCTTTAGATCGACGTATCGCTCATATGGAATACCTTATAATTATCACATATTTATTATTACAAGTGTGCATGTCATTTGAGCAAATATTGATCTTCCTTTGGGCTGATCAATATCCGAATGAATTACACATATAACAATCTTAATATTCCAAAATAAGTTGATTTACACAAGAGAGACTACTTTGGTAGAATATTACTTTAATCAGTTTATTTCACAAATCATAGGAACTAATCATTAAAAGAAATCTCAATAATCATACGAACTAATCATGGAAAGAAATTCAACTAATTATAAAAACTAATCATAGAAATATATCCCACTAATTATGAAAACTAATCATAGAAAAAAAATCCCACTAGACATAAAAACTAATCATAGAAAGATATCCCTCTAACTATAAAAACTAATCATCAAAAGAAATCTCAATAATTATGAAAATTTTTGAACGTATTTTCAAGGCAAAAAATAAAAAATAAAAGGATGAATTTTGCTCTTAAAATCTTTATTTTCTAATAATGAACCTAGATTGAAAAAAAAAATTCTCAAAAGAAATCCAAATTCAAACCAAATAAGACAATAAACGTAGGATGACAATTTACTGACAACGGAATTCAACCAAGTTCAACAAAATAATCGACAATAATCGTTTTCAACGGAAATATTCAACTAAAAATTTTGAAAATATATTTCTCAATGATTTAATATGAGTTGGTTGTGATGCTACTTATTAAAAGAAACTTTAATTGATGAAAACCATTATAAAAAATGAGAATCTTATATTAAATCATAAAAAAAAATTAGTGAAAATATACCTATATCCATATGAATAGTTGTAATTCTAGAGTCTTTCGGTTCTTGATGTTCTGAGTCAATGCAAATTATTTTTTTGAGAAAAAAAATCTCTCTTTTTTCCAATGATAGAATGTCTCATAAAAGAATTGTACGTATGACTTGGAGACCATAAATTCTTATAAATATAATTTATTATATATCTTATTTCTATTTTAACTTATTAGAAAATAGAAATTAAACTTTTAGATCTCTATACATTAAAAGACTTTATGAGGTGCTTTAAAGTCCAAACCTTTATATTTTATTAAATTTCTTTAAATAAGTTTAACTTTATGATAGAGGAGTCGCCTCTTGAGAGATTTCAATAATTTTTTTCACTTTTTTTATTTTACAAATTATGACAAGAATTGATCTAATAAAATTAAATATTAAATAATTGATTCAATGGGATCGGTGGTAAATCATAGTCCCCCAACCATTCAATTGAACCCGAATGGTGAAGACGTCAAGTGGATGTGTGTCCTCCTCTCTTCCATTCGTCGCGATGTAGAATGGATGCTTGTAGAAATTATAAACATTGTTTGAAAAATGAGAAGCCCCATAAGTAAATTACATGATTGATCTAATTTAACCTTCGCTATTCCGTTACTATTCGTAATCAGTGTGTTCCAGAATATCATATGATCACCAGATCAATATTTGTTGTCATTTTAAATCTCTTTTGAATGAGTGAAAATGATTAAGTTAATCATTAGATGCTAGTGATTTTGCTAATCCGAATGCATGCAAACCGGTATCGATAATTACATGTTCTCAGAGCTTGAAAACCTTAGTCGAGCCCGCCAATTTTGAAAGCACACGCGGAGAATGGCCACAGCAGCCTCAAGGATTCAAGTCTTGCGAACGGGGAAAGGACTGTTTGGATTATGCCCGAATTAAAAAAATTGAGGGAATTGAGAATTTAATTTTCTCAATTTTATTGTTTGGTTATATTAATATTGTTTAAAATTATTAAAATTAAAATTTTTAATAATTCAGAATAATGACATTTAAATTTCTCTCTCAAGAAAAAGTGAAATTCACAATTTTGGTTCAAAATTGTGTGGAGTCATATGTTTTTTGGGTGGGTTAATAGGCAAATTCCCGAAAAATAAATTTTCTTTTATTTAACCTATTAATCACTTTATTTGAAAATAAAAAAATAAACTAAATTGTTATTCAAAATCATATAGAAAAATTTTCCCTCTACTCATTAAATTTTTTACATATTTTTGTAAATATTAATACCTATAGATTATTAATTTCTAATTTAAAATATATTTTATTGATTGAATAAATATTTTTAAAAAAATTAACGTTAATATATTTTTAATATTTATATATATTTTTAACCACCAAAATATATTTTATTAATTAATTTATTAAATATTTATATTTTTAAAAAATAAATATGAATAAAATAAAAAAAGAATAATTTTACTTATTTGAAAATAATTGATTTTTATTTCCAATCCATACATTGAAATTCATGAGAGAATCGATAATTTTTTAACTTTATTTTAAAATATATTTAAATACCAAAATTTATTAATTTGATCAATTTCTCTAATTCTCGGGAATAAATCGAATTAACAATTCTCTTAAATCCAAATCAGAATTGATCCAACCGACTCTGAAGCTGTGATTTCAGGAAAATCAAGTTTGAGTATCTCACCTTTTCTTGTCGTCAAGTTCAGTTGTGATTGACTCTGGAAACTGCGTAAAGCAGAGCAAATGACGGAATCTGATGCCTCCTAGAAGTGGCTGAAACCAACACTTCACCAGTGACTTCCACTTCTTGCCATTTAAGGCAAAAATAACTGAAATAGTATCTTTCGGAAAGCTTAAATACCATTTGATTTTGGATGAAAATTAGAATAGTTTTATTCAGAATTTTTTTTATAAAATTAATATTATTTAGTTTAACTTATTATTAAATTAATTTATTAAAAAAATAATTTTTAAAAATTTAAATTAGTATAAAATTAATTTTGATAAAAAATATAAATTTATAAAAATAATTTATTAATTTTAATTTCGATATATATATATATATATTTTAAGTGATAGAGTTTCGCTCCCTCAAAGTGCGTTTGCGAATTGATTACTTGAACCAACAAAATTGGGCGATCGGTAAATGGAAATCCTTACTTCAGAGTTCTAAAAATCCATAGATCCCGAACTCATTTCATTACAATGAATCAACTCATCTTATTCATCTCAAACACAAAATTCCCACGGAAAACCTTATTAATTAACATAACTCACGAATTAACATCAGTAATTAGTGGACAAGGTGAACGTCAACCTCCAGATTGGCATCAAGGTTGACGGGGTCAAACTTATGTAGCCTCATTTGCACATACCCCCTCGCCATCCTGAACCGGCCGGTGCCGCCGACGACCGCCATCTCCCGCACCGTCATCGCCACGGCGTCGCGGCCCTGCACTGCTATCGTGCTCCCGTTGTACTTCCCTTCGGTGAACACGATGTTCATCGTGAACGCCAGCGCGGTCTCTGTCTGTGAAGCGGCGGCGTAGAAGCCTTGTCCACGGCCGATGATTCCCGAGTCGAGGGCCGGGCCCCTCGTCAGCGGGTCATCAAAGACGAATATGTCGCCGAAGTTGATTAGAGATGTGTTGGTTGGGCCGGAGACGACGCGGATGACGAAGGGGTGGGGCCCGCCGAGCGTGTCGTGCATGTAGAAGTGGAGGTGGGTTTTCTTCTCCGACGAGACGGCGGCGATGGCAGCGGAGAGGAGGAGGAGGGAGAGGAAGATGGATGATGGAGTTGTGGCCATTTTGACTCCACGGGTTATCAATGAGACAGAATATTGCGGGGCTTAAATAAAAGCGAGAGCGAGCTGGATATCTTTGACTGATCAGCGTGACGAATTGACTTTTGACTGTTAGATGGGGAATGATGCGATCTGGATCGTTCATGTGATGGGAATATTGATATATATATTTAATCACGTTTCGGATTGGAGCGGTTTTATATGTGCGAGTCAATTTTGTGCTACCGATAGTCTTTTTCAGCGAAAAGAAATTAAACAATTTCTCAATCGACGCAGGTCATCCTTGTACGAGGGTCATTTTTATTTTTCTGCATTATTCCAATTTTTTTGGCTCTCGAGAGAGAGACGTGCACGTGAGAGAATTTTTTTTTTTTTTTTTTTTCAAATATATTTACATAGAGTTGCCCTCAAAAAGAAACCAGCTCAACAACTTCTATATAAACCGGAATTTTACGTTTCTTCTGAAACGATTCCATTTTAACTCGCAATATTTTAATTTGAAATTTAATTTTCAACTTAAAACTATATTAATATTTAATTTTATATTTTATTATCATTTAATAAATAAAAAATTGATATAATGGTTATAGTTTTCAGCTTGGGTCAAAATGACTTGATTCAATTCCATTTGAATTTTTGAGCCAAAAAAATTATTTTTTTAATCATTGTTTAAAAATTATGTATAAATTTTTTTTTTGTACTTTTAAAAGTTTTAATATTTTTAGATTTAAAAATATAGTTAAAATTTTTTTAAAAAATAATTTAATCCAAATAAAAAGTGATTAATTTTGATTAAAATAATTAAAATATATTAATATTAATGGATCTCAAAATTAATTTCGAAATCGAAATTTAAAAGCTTAATATCAACCTTGCCACTTACATCCTTTCTTAATTGTAAAATTGAATTAAATTAGATTTTTTTAAATATATTTTAATGGATTTAATTTTTTGTAAATTTATAGTATAATACAACTGATTTTTTACTAATAGTAATATAAGTAGATGATTTTTTATAAATTTACAATAAAGTAAACAGTTATTTACTAAAAATTTTATATAAAAATCTAACAAATTCTCTCATTTTATGTTTTAATTAGATTAAATAGACCTACAGTAAATCATTTGATCATATTAAACCAAAATAGTTGTCTCTAGTGCCAAACTCAAATTTATATCACAACTCTAATGGATTCAACATACTTATTTTATTTGTAAATAAATTTAATTAGCTTGGTTTTAAAAAAATAAAAATATAAATAATGGCAGTACAAAAGTTTAATATGTTCGTGTTTTTCTATGATACAAACGTAAGCAGTGACTCAGTCATTCATCGAAACGAAGGGCTAATGATCCTTGTATGTTGGCTTTGGATTTCGTAACTTGTTTTTCATGCTCGAGCACTTGGTGAGCCTTAGATTCATCATGATCTTCGACTCGTTGATCCTCTAACTCAGCATCCTGATCATCATCTTTCAAAACATTAATTTCCTTCTTTGTATCGCAGAGCCCCTTGGCTTTATTCTACACGAGCTCTTCATTGAAAACATCTCAGACTACTTAGTAACTTATGTGCAGCAGAATCCCACAATTTTTATTCCTTGGTACCGATGAAGGTTGTAGATTTTGGGTTTGGTCCGGGTCGAAAGGGGCAAATTTTTCTAAGTTTGATTTGGACATATGATCACGATGAAGAAACTAGTCCATTTTTAAGATCATTTTCACAATACAATTTGTTGATGGAACAAGTTCACAATCTGTCCGACCTAAACTCTCTCCTAAAATCCGGATTCACCAGACAGACCTCTCTTGTGATATGCAATATAAGTAAGGTAAGAAAAACCATTAGAGCACAGACCTCTCTTGTGATATGCAATATAAGTAAGGTAAGAAAAACCATTAGAGCACAGACCTCTCTTGTGATATACAATATAAGTAAGGTAAGAAAAACCATTAGAGCTTTTCCACGATGACTCCTCCAATGCTTAAATTAGAGATTTGTTATGAAAGAAAAAAAAAAAAAAAGAAACTTTTGAGAATAACAATTTTAGTCTCGTACATTAGTGATCTTGCCTTTTATATCCGATCTTTATCTTTAGTTCTCTTAATTCTAGTCTTGACTTTAATCTTAGATCTAGTGCCTTCGAATTAACCTTAAATTCAACATTTTTCGACTGGGTTCACATGAACGTACTTGTGCAAGGGACTGAGATGCATTGAAATGGTGATGTGTATGGTTGAGAATGCATCATAACAGCGATGAGTTGGGTCAGGGACACGTCGGAACAATGACATGCAGGTCGGGGACACACCGAAATGGTGATGCGTGGCAATGTGGGTCGAGAATGCATGGTGGTGGCACATGGTCAAGGGCATGTGGCATTGCGTATCGAGGCGGACGAAGATAGATTTTAGGATTTGTGGACTTTATGGGGAGATATTAGGGTTTGTGGGGACTAAAGAGAGACCACGGTTTGTACTAATGGTATAAAGTAGGTCATGTCGGGCATGACTTGCCCAAAAAAAAAAAAAAAAACAGCCAAGCACGGCTCATGGCCCCTAGATTTGTGGGTTGTATCACATTTAGTTTGATTTAATTTTTTTAAAATTAAAATATAAAATTGAAATTTTTTTAAAAAATATATAAAAAAGTTTTTAGCAAGCAACATCTTTTAATGTGAATTTATAAAAAACCACCTACCTTATTACCATTAACAAAAAATCACTCAGCTTATACTATAAATTTATAAAAAATCATCTCACTTAAAATATTTTTTAAAAAATTATATTTTACTTCCATTTTATTAATTAAAAATAATATAAAAATTTTAAATTATTTTATTTTGATTTTAGTTTAAATAAATATTAAATTGATAAAAAAATAACTTATCTTATTTCAGTTTTTATGAGAGATTAATTATTAGATTTTATAAAAACTAAAAATTTAAAATCTAGCTTTATTAAATCGATTGTCTAATAATTATGAACTTGATTATTCAAAATAAAACTGAATGAAATCAATTTAGTCCTTTATATTAATTTAATTAATAAAATTAAGATAAAATAAAATAAAATATTTTTATTTTAATCGAGATGATTTTTTTGTAAATTTATAACATAAAACAAGTGATTTTTATTAATAGTGATAAAATAAGTAGTTTTCTTTAAATTCACAATATAATTGGTGATTATTTGCTAAAAATTCTTTTAAAATATTAATAAAAAAAAATATAATGTTCATATTTAAAGTTATTTATGAGTATTATGTTTAAAAATATGACACATGTATTTTATTTAAAGTACATACTTATATTTTACTTAAAATACATATCTTATAATCTTCATCATAGTCTTAAAATTTGCAAAAAAAAAAAAAAAAAAAATTAGAGTGAGGGGTCACACTTGAATCCTAACTTATAAAGTCAGTAACATAGTTTAATTAAAATTTTTAAAATTTATCTAAAATACAATAATGTATACTTGGAATTCAAATAAACTAAACTGATTGTTATAATATCTTTTGATTAAAGTTTAATCTTCAGGGTCAGTACGCTCTATTTATTCAACCTCTTGAATCTCTTCATTAGTTAAAATTTGACCAAGTTCTTGAGTTTTTTTTTTTTTTTTGCATCATACTAGTCTTTCATACAGATACATACTTTTAATTAATTGAATTCTTTTTATCATTTAACACTCACTTACCTACACTAAAATAAGATCTTAATGTAATTGTGGATATCAAAATAGTTAGTAAATCACGGGGTTGTGGGATCGATTTTGGTAGTTCGAAGTACCGAAAACCCAGGTAATGAACTCAAATCACAAATCAAAATTATTTAATTTAAAGTGCGATATTAGGTATTATGGGAATATTAACTTTCAACAAGCATAAACTTTTGTTGTTAATTACTGTGACGATTGTCAAGAACCTCCTAAAATAAAAAATTTAGTTAATAAAATAAAGACACAAAAGAAAAGAAGAAAATGTTATTTACTTGATTTGGAAATAGTACATGCTTTAAGAAAGAACATACACTCACTTTATAATAGATTTCATTATGGGAAAACATAAAAATAAAAGAAATGAAAATGAAAGAGTGAAAAGAAGCTCTAATGTATATTGTTGCCCCACTCCCACACGTTAGACCATGTGATATCTGACTCGAATGGATCTTGATTTGATCCTTGACAAATGTTGATAGCATCATTTGGTGGAACATGGAAGGACGAAAGAAGTTTAAAGTGTTTACAACTGCTTTGAAGATCAGCAATAACTTTATTTGGCTTGAAGTATTTTTATTAGCCAATAAAGCATTAGTGATAACTTCATTTGATTTGAAATATTTTCATTGGCCAATAAGGTATAGCTAATAACTTTTTTGATTTTAAAGTATATTCATAGTGAATGAAGCGTAAGCGATAACTTCATGAGTTTGAAGTGTTTCCACAATCGATAAGGCATAAGTGATAACTTTATCTGGTTTGAAGTATTTTTATAGTCAATGAGGTATAAATGATAACTTCTTTGATTTTAGAGTGTTTCTATAACCAATAAGGCGTAAGCAATAACTCCATAATTTTGAAGTATTTTCACAATCAATAAAACGTAAGCGATAACTTCTTTGATTTTAAAGTTTTTTCATAACTAAGGAAACATAAATGATAACTTCACAAGTTCGAAGTGTTTCTATAACCAATGAGGTATGGGTGATAATTTTATAAGTTTGAAGTATTTTCATGGCCAATGATGTATAAGTGATAACTTTATGAGTTTAAAGTATTTTCATACCTAATGAGGCGTAAGTGATAATTTTATAAGTTCAAAGTGTTTATATAACTAATGAAGCGTAAGTGATAACTTCATAAGTTTAAAATATTTTCATTACCAATGAGGCATAGCTGATAATCTCATAAGTTTGAGGTATTTTCGTAGCTAATGAGACGTAAGCGATAACTTTATGAGTTTGAAGTATTTCTATATGCAATAAGATATAAGCAATAACTTCATGACCTCAAAGTGTTTTTATAGCTAATGAGATGTAAATGATAACTTCATGAATTTGAAGTATTTTTATAGTCAATGAGGCTTATGTGTTAACTTGATGAGTTTAAAATATTTTCATAGCGAATGAGACATAAGCGATAATTTTATAAGTTTGAAAGTAGCATTATCTATTACTTGTGGAGTTGGGCATGGCCTAAGAGTGCTACCAAAAGCTTTTGTGTCACATCTACTGAGACTCAGTTTAATCAAATTTAGTTTTATTTGAACTACATTTTTCTTTAGATCAAGATGATAATATTACCCATTGTTCATAGTTGTGGAGTATTGCTAAAGTTTTAGTACATCTAGTGGAACACAGTTTGACCCTATTCAGTTCCATTCAAGCTAGTCTAATTTAGGTTTGAATTTAGTTTGGATTCAATTCAATATTTAGAATTCGATTTTACTTTGAGTTTGAATTTTCGATATTCAAAACTCGATTTGGATCAGGTTTGATTTGATTAAATTTAATATTCAGGATTTAATTTCAATTTGAGTTTGATTTAATCTAATTCAATATTCAAAACTTAATCGAACTGTGATTTACTAACTTTTTCTTGAAAGATAATGATATATTCCTATTTTTCCTTCTCAGAACCTTTGCAATTTGAGTTCGTATTGATGCTTTATAGCATGACCAGCAGGACCATATAAAATATTCATTCCAAAAATCACTGTTGGTATTGATAGTGAATATTTAATTTGTAATAACGAATTCAACTCACTAAATTTGACATTGATTTTTAGAAGAATATTTGTCAGATACTGATTACTGACTTTAGTAGAAGCAATATTAATTTCAATTTGAGTCTGATTTGATTCAGTTTAGTGTTTAGAACTCAATTTAGCTCGAGTCTAATTCATTTGATTCAGATCAAGTTTAACCTTGCGTAGACTCTTATCGAATTCAGGTTTGTATCTTAATGAACTTTGGTTCAAGTTCTAGTCGGTTTAGGTTCAGCTTGTTTCTAGTTCAGGTTTGCCTTAATTCTGATTTGATTTTGAGTTCGATTTGACCTGCCTAACTTTTAGAATGGATTTGACTTAACCTAATCAGGGTTTGATTTGAGTTTAATTCGATGCAAATTAGGTTTGATTTGAACTTGACTTGATTTTGAATTGACCCGATTTGATCCCGGTTAGGGTTGAGTCTAAGCTAATTTGGTTCGGATCAATTCAATTTGGATTTTGGATCCAGTTTAATTTAAATTTTAGCTCATCTATTTGATTCATTTAAGTTCATTTGGTGATCCGTTCGAGTAAATTTAGTTATGCTCATTTTTTCTATTTAAATCTAATGTGATTAAGTTACTTCATATCAATCAATTTGACTCAAGAGCTCTTTGGCTATTATGATAATTTTAGGTGAGTCTACGAGCTAGACTTAGATATGCAAAGTCGAACACTAGTTTAAATAAGCGAACCTAAAATTTGATTTGATTTGGCTGGCCCGAAAGCTAGCCTATGGATGCCAGCTAGTGGGCTGACCTGATTTCGATGAGTCTGAAAACTGGGCTGGAGTTGATAAACCTATAGACTGGTCTATTGGTGTGAGTTTAAGGGCTGACTTAATTTGACAAGTCTGAAGGTTAGTCTATAGATGTAAGTCTGAGGGCTGACTTGATTTGGTAGGCCCGAAAGCTAATCTGTGTATGTAAGTCCGAGGGCTAACTGAATTTAGTAAGTTCGAGAACTGGATTGATTTGATGAGTCTAAAAGTTGACCTATAAATATTAGTCCGAGGGCTACCTTGATTTAATAGGCTTGAAGGCTGCCCTGATTTGACATATTCAAAAGTTGGCCTTTGGGTGCAAACCCGAAGGCTTGTTTGATTCGACGGACCCGAAGACTAGTCTAATTTGACAAACCCAAATACTAGCATATGATTGTGAACCAAAAGGTTAACTTGATTTAATAGGTCCAAAGGCTGATCTATGTGTGAGAGCCCAAGGATTAACTTGATCCGATCGGCCTGAAGGTTGACCTGCTTCAGTAAGCCTAAAAAATGGCCTAATTTGACGAACTCAAATGTTAGCATGTAGATTATCACATATGCTTTATGCAATGTCTTGCCACCCAATACTACACCATTCCTAAACTCTATGTATTATAATATATTTATAGACCCTTATTGAATCTAAGTTTTACTATAATTATAACTCCTAATATTACAAATCAATTATAAGTCTAAATCCAACTTTGGATTCCTACTTTAACTCAAACTCTACTCCGAGTTTGAGACACCAAAAACTCAACAATCTCCGCCTTGACTTAAACTTGGGCGTGCCACCATCACGAAACTTCAACCATCATCTCTCATCGAGCCGCTCCCCTTGGGCTACTAGCTTATTCAGATAATCGCAAGACGTGAGTTCGAGTCAACCTCAAATTCACTCTTCATGCCTATAGTCTTGTATTTTTGAAAGTCTTTCAGATGACCTGTGTCTGCTGCTATAGCAAAAGTAACTCGAGAAAAATATCTATCTCTCGTCAAATCACTCCGAGTATCATACTTTCTCTTCACCACTATAGTCATCAGAACTCCACCTGCAATAGTGTTCCCTACTAATCGATAAATATTATCGCCTTTTTCTCCTTTCATCAAGATTCTAATACCGCGTGTCACCTTCATGACTCCATCTCTTGTTGAATAATTACATACTTTTAAGTATAGTATACCAAGTAAAATTAGATTCTTTCGCATCTTGGGGACATACCTCACCCCAGTAAGAATACGAATTGCTCTATCAAACATCTGGATTTTGACTGTTCACACACCAACAATCTCAAAGATTGAATTATCGCCCAACCAAACAGTATCTTTTTTCTTATTCTCTTGATAAGAAGTAAACCAATCCTTCTTGAAGCAAATATGGTAAGAACTATCAGAATCTAAAATTCACTCATCAGAAGTGCCGATTTCTGCGGTTACTGTAAGAACATCTCCATTCGCACTATTCTCAAAAGTATCATTCGCTATTACTATCGTTATATTGAAAGACTCTATCTTCCCATATTCAGGGCAATGCCGTTTAATGTGTCTATATTTCTTACATGAATAACATTGTACTTTCGCCTTCAATTTTGATTTGGACCGTTGGTTGCCTTCTCCATGTTCTCTTAATCTTCCTTTTTCGTGAGTTACCAATCCTTCACCAAACTCCATATTAATATTAGAGTTTCTTATTTTCTCATTAGAAAGAAGACTAGTTTTCACATCTTTCATCTTGAGAGTTTCTTTACCATAAAGAATTGTAGTCACAATATCATCGTAAGAAGCAGAAAGAGACATCAGGAGAATCATCACCTTATCGTCCTCTTTAAACTTCACATCAACTTTTAGCAAATCATTGATAATTTTATTGAAGGTATTCAGGTGATGTAATATAGTTATACCTTCACTTATACGTAGTCCGTACAATTGTTATTTCAGGTAGAACTTGTTCGTGAGATTTTTTTGACATGTACAACTTCTCAAGTTTTGTCTAGATGTCCATCGTTGTCTTTTTGTTAATGATATTATACAAATCTCATCAGTCATACTTAGAATAATTAAATTTAATATCTTCTGATCTATCTCCTCCCAGTATTCATCGTTTACCTTGGTAGGCCTCTTTTCTTTTCCCTCTAACATCTTTTGCAGACCTTAACAAGTAAGAACTGCCTTCATCTTTTTCTACCATAAGGTAAAATTTATCTTACCTTCAAATTTCTCCACCTCGAGTAAGAATTTTGTCATCTTGATTGTTTGCTCCTAAGCTCTGATACCAATTATTAAACTAGAGAGAAATAAAGAGAATAGAGAGAAGAGAAAGAGAGAGAGTGTCGGTTCTCGTGTGTAGATCTTTCTAGTGCTTCTCGGTAGTCTCTCGTGGTGATTTCTCGTAGTGTTCTCTTGGAGATTCTCTCTGAAAGTGAAAGTATTACCGAAGTTTGGTGAAAGAGTTTAGTTAAGTAAAAAAAGAGTGCAGTTTTTTTTATAAACTCTTGTAAATTTTTTTATAGCGGATCCCTTACTGTCTTATCTTGTTATTTTCTTTTATCTCGTATTACTTTTTACTTTTTTATGTTATTTTGAGAACAAGGTGATTTGTGTATTTTTAGCTGCGAATCCCAATATGAGAGAAGGGAGAAAGATGGATTCAATATAAAAGAGTGAGAATTCATTTTTTTGGGATATCGAAATGCCACTAATGGTGAAGAAGAACTCAAGGAGACGAAGAAGACAAGATTGTTGCCGCCTTTTACAATGGTAGTGAGGTAATTTTACTGCTCCTACAATAATTAAGTATAGTTAAGTCCTACAATTAGACTTTTTAATATAATATTTACAGATAGAGGGTTAAATGAAAAATCAAAAAGTAATAAGGGCTTTTAAGAAAATTTGAAAATTTTCATAGGGATTTTGATATTTTTCCTGATAATTATCTATCTAATTTTAACTACACTTATTATATAAATAACTACATTATATTACAACTGCTTATTTTTTTCCAAGCATGTCATCCACACCCAAATTACAGAGCATACAAAAAAATATTTGGACCAATTTATTTGATCTAGTGGCAAAAAAAATTTTGAAAAAATGGCCACAGCTGATTTCCATGAGTTGTAAGAAGAGATTGGACAAACATAAATCTCCACTTATAATATTTAAGTTGTCGTTATTGACTGTTTCGTGCACTAAATATTATAATAAAAACTATTTTTATTATTACAAGAAAATGGTGTACAAAAAGTGCACAAAAAGATAGAAAAATCTATAGATAATGTTTACCAATTATTTATTCGTATCACATCAAAGGTAGTTCATATTCGTATTTCATCAAAAAAAAGTTACATATTCGTATTACATCAAAGATGATCAATTTTTTAAGGAAAAGTTACATATTCGTATTACATCAAAGATGATCAATTTTTTAAGGAAAAGTTACAAATTTAATTGTAAAAGTCGAGAAAAGGGATAATAAAGATATGTCTCTTTCTTCACATAGGTATTTAATCTTTAGGGTATATTAGTAATATATTATAATAAGTTTGTAACTCAACTGAATGACTTTAAATCCATACATGTTTATGTCTAATAACTTTAAATCCATATATGTTTATGTCTTTTAATAATTTAAATTTAAACATGAAAACTTTTTTATCTCAATGTATATAGATTATTTTAAGATAAAACTTCAAATATTGTCTTTATTACCGTTAATAACTAGAAAAACTAATAAGAAGATTATATTCACATGTCCATAATTCCAAGACGAAGTAAAAAAGAAGAGGGAAGCAAAACAGTGGACATATTCATGGCAGTCACGTCATTTGCAAACGATACATTTACTCAATTTTTGAAACAAAACAATTCAAAATACCAAGATTTTTACATGGTAAACAAATGTCAACATGTGCCACATATAAGCTCACATCGATATCTTCATGTTAAACAGGTGACTACATATGTCAATTCCGAATATTTTTTATTTTTAAATTAATCAGTTAGCACAGCTATAAATATAACTTCTTTCCTCACTTGGATTCAACATACACTTCTCTCCCGCTTTCGTGTCCTTCATCCTGTCCTTGATGGTTATTGTGAAATACGGATCCAAATATATGGAGAATCACAGACCATACGCTTCTTGTGCTATATATTTAAATTATATGGATGAGATAATTATATAATTATAATGCAGGCTCTTTTTCTATAGAACATTTTGAGATGTTTTTATTAGATCCTACAATTACGTCGACATCTCATTTCATAAAATTTCAAAAATTGCTCGATCGAAAATGAGAATCGCTTCTCCTTTAAATAACCTACTGCAAATTATTAAAATACTAGTCGCGCATATTACTAAAAATATTTATTAAATATGGATTGCTTTTGCAATGTATTTAAGTTTTAACTAAAATTGACTAAAATTGTTATGTCTTGTTTTCACCAAAATTAATTTATTTCGATTTCAATTAAATTTTTTTTTATTTTTAACTGAATTTTGACTTTTAAATTTAAAAATATTTTAAAAAATTTAAACATATAAAAATAATTTATATGCATATATTTTTTTAAAAATTATTAAATAAAAAATTACTTAAAATTATTGGAAAAATAAAAATGGGCACAAGCAGAATTCAAACTCCAATCACTATGGCCTAGATATAAATTCTTAGCCACTAAGCTAACAATCATAGTTAACTTAAAGTTAACATATAAAATTAAATAACATATTTTAAAAATTTGAAACCAAAAACATTTCAAATTAGACAGAAACAAAAAGCATATCGACCAAAATATTTCGATTTTCGCTGTAACTTAAAATCTTGCACTTTTGTCCGCACATTTTTGCTACTTATCAGATAATAATTATCCTTAAGGAATCACTAGGAGAAATAAAGACTACATTTAGAATTGTCAATGGGCTTAGACGGTCTAAAAGCCTAACCTGACTTGGACATAAAATTTTCAAATTTGGATTTCGAATTTCCATGCTTCTGAGTCAAATTCAAACTCAAAAATTTGACAAAAATGAATAGACCTATCCAAAACTGAAATCCGACTTGAAAATTTTAATATAAAAATACAAAATCGTATCAAGTTCAGATTTGAATACTAAAGCTTGGCAAGACTCAAGCCCAGTCTGGTCCAATTACACCCGTAAATACATTTGTGGACTATTTTATCACAGAAGAAAAGATTGCTAAAACACATAACAATAGTTCATAAATTAATTAAATTGTACAGTAGACCTCATTGATGTAATTTTGATGGAATAAAATAAATAAATGCTACTAATCTATATTGTAATTTACTTTATTTCTGTTTTTTTCACATTATTTACCTTTTCGCTAATGGATTACTGACTAAATTTCATCTGAACTCGGACTTCTCGGAAGCGTGGAGCTGTCTCATCTCCCTAGGGGCAAATATACAGAAGAGCAATTGACCCTCTAAAGCTCACGTGCGCAAACAAAAATTATTTGGTGTTGTTCTGACAGTTTTGTTGGTTATACAAGACAGTTCCTAGTTGCAAATTAAATGTAACACCAGCAGATCTCCTTGCTGCCTACTATGGAGCTGAACAAATGCAGCAAATGATTAAATTGCATCATCAAAGAGAGTGAAGGCAATGTCTCCCAAATTTAGCCTAAGTGAAAGATTATCCACAAGCTATTACATCTCAATATCCTCCAGATCAGGAAGAGGAAAACGGAGAATTGCCGCAATTCCTGTCAATTGTGTCAATTCTGGTCACAGGAAACAGAAAACAACTGGTCAGAAGAGAGAGGATTGTGACCTGAGAACAAAAAGGACTCTCATGCGTCACACATCACTTGCAAATTGTTGTTTTCTTTTTGCCTTCTTCCTTGTGTGTTTGTTTGCCCAGACTATTCAGGGGATGGCAAAATGATTTGGAAATTAGATAGTCATCTCATACAGACAACATAGCTCATGATGCATTAACAACAAAGATGTTGCTCTGCCTCAGTGAATTACTTGTCAAATAAAATAATGGTTATCCAAGGCAGTTAACAGACGCAAAAAAACAGACTTACGTTCTCCAGAAACATGCATCGAGGAAAATACATGTGCACTGCCTCCTGAATCCTTGACTGACTCAACCAACTTAACATACTTCTGCCTTGTTTTGATGTCAGCATTTCTGTGGCCACAGTTAATTCAATTAGTATCTTGGTTCTACTGTGATTTCATAAAACACGCAAGAAGTATCCATTAAATTAACATTCAAGATAATCAAACTTGAATTCATCAAAAACAACAAAAGAACTTCCAATTATGGTTACACACACACTATCTATATTGGCAGCATTAGCAACTTGTCCCTGAACTAGATAAGTGCCGCCTCTGTGGTGAAAATAAGACTTAACGGGTTGGATGCAGAAAATTCATAATCCAGTAGATGCATATGAGCTGATACTAAATGTTACAAGGATGATACCAACTTTTGAAGTCGGACAGAATTATGCATATACAGATTAGCAATGGCAGCTGCTTTTGATGCGCATCAGCTCCCACCCACTTGAGGAATTTAAAAAGTAACTGGATTTCTGATATAAAATTTGTAATACAAATTTTAGAATTTTAAGGATGAACTTGCTGATATGAATAGAAATAGGGAGAAAAGCTTAAAAAGGTAAGAAAAGATGCCAGAAAAGGAACTACAAAAAGGAGAATAAAGCAATTTTCCCTGAAAATAGTTTTTCTAAAAATTCATATATCTAGATATGTAAATGAGTGAGACTAACACTAGAACCAAGTCCCAAGCATGGTGTAGATTCTTAGCTCATTTGCAGGAATATTTCATTTTTAATTTACTTGTTTAACAGGACAATCTAGTCCCAGGGCAGGCATTATTCCTAAACTCTTAGCCCAATGCACAAAAGGAACTGGCTGGACCAGCTTAATTATGGTTCTAGATCAAATAGCCATTTTTAAATACAAGAGCATTCTCAACTATGGAAACACGAATTGATCAAAATTGATATTGCTCAATTCTGGAATGGATAGTTTATCTTATGCTGTATGTCATTTATGAATTTATGGACTCAATTTGAGCAACTATTTCCAAGTTATTGTGAAGTCTAGATAAAAAGCATTTCACATCACACTAACAAAGATGCATACAGCTGGAAATTCTATCATCTGGGTTTTTTGATATCTGTGTACTGGAAGCTTTGTAATCATCACAAGCAATACTGAAATATATTAAACTAGCCAGGACATGATGAAAAGGCCCAACGTGCGGGAGCTAAAAAATTACGTACCTAAAAAGACTATCTGTGATCAAAAGAGTTTGGATAGCCATCCGTTCATGTGCAATCTCAACATGTTTGGGGCCATAACAAGCACGAGCTGGATCCTGAACATATCCAATTAATTTGAGTGCATAGTATGATAGTTAAAGAAATGCATAGACAAGAAGCAACAACGAAAAAAATGAAATAAAATTTTCAGCATTTACTTATTATAGCTCTAACACTAGGACTAAAACCTCCTCCAATATGATGGAAATTACTGAAATGTTTTACCATCAACAAATTCAAGGTATAATATTTACAAGCAAATACTTGCTGTTTATATAGCGAAATCACACCCAACCACAGTTTTGCTCTGTGGATGATGTAAATCATAATGGTCATGTGAAAAGCTCTCTTATATTTTGTCTCATCACAGATTAATCAAACAAACCAATAGCAACAATTTGGACACTACCATGTCTATTAGTCAAAAAGCTTCATCAATCCTAAAGTAATATACATTGGATTGAAATTTTTGAGTCAGCCTAAAGAAGCAAAGGGGTAAAGACAAAATGAGAAATAGGACAAGGGTAAATCAAGAAACAGATATGCATGTTTCTTCAAATCATGTTAGGCAAAACATCACAAACTCAGTTCAACCTAATGGTCCTACAATATTACTTTTCATGGCAGACTCTTTTTTTAGAGCCCAATTTAAGAAATCCAAGTCAAAAGAGTTCCATCAATGCTAGAGCAGCCTACATTTGTTTGAGCATCAATTCGAGGTCAGTGAAATATTAACAAAGATATCAAACAAAAATTTGAGGAATAGGAGATTACATCGGAAAGCATTGTGAAGAATTCCTTTAAAGCTCGAACCTATACAAACTGAATAAAGTCAATCTCATAGTGACTAGGAAATCATCGAAGAAGCTAACAATTAAAAGGAAGTACCAAATATTTAACTTGCATCCCACAATAGTCATACCTCTTGCGCTGCCTTTGTGTCTTTTATCAAAGCCATGATACTTGGTGTTTCCAATACATCCTTTAAACTATGCCTATGCTTTTACCAAATGAAGATGAAATGGAAGACAATGCCAAAAAAATTAGCTGAAATATCAATGCTCATATTATAGAATTAGAAGACAAATTATTTACTCATAAAAGTTGAGCAAGCCCATTGTGCTTTAGACCTAGACATATAGAAACAATCATAACAAAACATAAAGGTCCAAAGACTAATTACCTTTATTGGGATGCTTGTTGGTTTCTAGGGTTTCAGAGTAGAGAAAAAGGAAGGGTAGAAACTAGGGTTTCTAAAATCAGTGATGAAGTTACCCTTATATCGATAGAGTTCTCAGACTTCTAGAAAACCCCTTCAGCTTAACTCATGCATTTACAGATTCTAGCTCGAACTTAAGAATCAGATTACCAATGGTCGTGATGAACTTGGGCCTATAGTTCTTGGATGGGACTTATAGTCTAACCATACCATATATGCTAAGGGCCAATAAGGGATTTCTGAGCCTAGGAATCTATATATTTCAACACCACTTCTCAAGCCAGGCAGTATATTTCATACATGCCTAGTATGTCTTTCATTCATGCTCTACATTTTGTCAGAGTTAAAGAGTGATTTGATGAAGACATCTGCCAATTGATCCCTAGATCTCACATACATTGGTTTCAGTTGCTGGTTTCGGACCTTTTTCTTGGCAAAATGTAGTCCACCTTAATATGTTTTACCCTCTCATAGAACACTAGATTGTTTGATATGTGAAGGGTTACCTAGTTGTTTCAAAACAGTTGTTTTGAGCCAGAGAAATTCACAAGTAGCCACTTCTACAGCCTATATTCAGTTTTTACACTTGATCTTGCAACTACTGTTTGCTTCCTGCTTTTCCAAAACACTAGGTTATCTCCAAGCTTCACACACAATCATGTAGTTGATCTTTTGTCTAAGGGTGAACCAGCCCAATCAGTATATGAATAAGCTTCCAGTCTGAGGTTGTTGTGTCTTCTATAGATCAGGCTCATTCCTAGTGCTCCTTTCCAGTACCTAAGATTTGATGTACTACTTCCAAATGTGGTTTCCTTGCTCTTGTATAAACTGATTGACAGTGTTAAGGTACATATACAAGTATCAAGTATCTAGTTTCTAAAAGGTATCAGGTATGACAATTCCAGGGATGTATGGGTAGGGTACAGCTCCATATATATAGAATTAGATGTAACTATATGTCAATATGTGTATAAAAAAAATGAAGAAAGAGGGACGAAAACAACTAGGATTGCAGCATTCTCAAGATTAGAGTAATAGAAAGCAATCAATATTTTTATCTCAATCAGCAAAAAAGATATTGAATATTACTAAAGATTCCATGGATCTTATCAACTTGAAAGATCAAATTTAAAATCTGAATCAAGTAAATAACTTCTATACAATTTTTGAATTGATCTCCAAGTAGATAATTTCTGTAATCTGTGGTTATCTTAAACAGAGAGAGGAGCCATACTGCAAGAGTGTTTGTGCGCATATCCAAGAATCACTTACCTACCATGTATTGGGTATGCAAAATATCCCAGGATATGCATATCATGGTAAGACTGCCAGCTGACAATACCAACTACCTGACAAATGTCTGGTCTCATGATGGTCAAGTAGATCAGTTTCCCAACTAGTCTCTTGTATTCTTCTGCATTTTCATATACATTGCCACTATCTGCCAATAATTTAACATTTGGATCCATTGGTGTTTTGGCTATCCTACTACTAAGAAGTCCTGTGTCCTTGAGTAAGTCTACCACATACTTTCTCTGTGTGAGAACAAGTCCCTTCTTGGAATGGGCTATTTCAATATCCAGAAAGTAGCGTAGATTGCCTAAGTCTTCAATCTCAGGTCTACTATTCTGAAACTTTTGAGCTGCTATATCCCTTTTGAGTTGTTGCCTATGATCACAATATTGTCAACATAAACCACGAGGGTAATAATTCATTAGGTGTTTCTCTTCACAAACAATGAATAATCTGCCTAGCTCTAGTAGAATCAATGCTGAGCTGTACTTGTCAAATCAAACTGCAAGAGATTGTTTCACCCACACAAGAATTTCTTTTAGCTTGCAATTTTGTCCTTCCTTTATTAAGCTGAATCCAGGTGACTTTGACATGCAAGTCAACTATGCAAAAAGGCATTTTTACATAAAGCTGATATATATTCTATCCTTGATTGATGACATAGAGAGAACCACTCAAATTGAATTTAGTTTGACTATTAGTGACAATGTCTCAAAGTAGTTAATACCTTGTTTCTGTGTTTAGCCTTTGACCACCAATCTAGTTCTGTAACTAAGGTTCCATCTGCCTTACCTTGGTAGTAATAACAAAATTATCAACCAAAGAATTAACACTATGCAAATCAAAAGCAACACTATGTATAATTTTATACACCCTAGTACCTCCAGGTGGAGGCAAATCAAATCATGGCTGATGTTGAATGTGAAACTTATGCAACATATGATGAACCTAAAGAGTAGGATACATATATGTTTATAGGGTGCATCATGCAGGTTCTCTTCACTTGCCTCAAAGCAATTGGGCACCCATCCTCGTTATCCACCTCCTGGACGAAAGGCTGATCTTCTGATTCTGGCACGGATTTGGTTCTGTTTGTGACGGGGTGACAGGATATGAGTTGTTTTGGTTGTCTAGATCTTCAACTGGGTCATCTGATTTCTGGGGTGGTGCAAATTGTGCTTCTTGTTTCCTCTTCTAAGTGTACACTAAGAACTCTTTGGGCTTACTCAGTTTAGGTGGACCTTTAGGCCCTTGAATGTTAACATTGGTTAGTAGCCGACATAAAATTGTTTCATTTGCATACTATTGTCATTCTCAATATAGTTTCTCCCCTTAGGATTTTCTGTTATTCCACGAAGAAGAAGATACATGCTCTCTTTTGAAAGTCACTATTTCTCTGGTATCCTAAACCATAGACTGCAACTTCTTTTTTTCTGCTTCTTTTCTTATACCTCTCTAACTGGATCCTTAATCCGATTCTTAGCAGGCTTAACTAATAATCTGAGTTACAGAACTTGTGGGTCACTAGGTCTATCCTAATGGGTTATGATGTTGTCATGAGCCCATGTTTTTCAACATCCCTTCTCATACTGGGATATACATATCATACATGTTTAACTTAGCCTTGATTTCTGCAAACTTCTTTAAATTCAAAAATTTTGTGAGAATGTCTGTTAGTTAATATTTTGACTTGACATATGTTGCTTTAACTCTTAATTTTATATCTTCTTTTTGCTAAAATGAAGATCTACTCCTATATGTTTGATCCACTCACCAAGAACTAGATTATTGATAATAAGAAGTGTCGTTTGATTATCATACAAAAACTATGGAATATCTTTTATTGGAAATCCCAATTCACTAAGGAATGATATAGGTCATAAGATCTCATATGTAGCTATAGCAATGGTTTTGTACTCTGCATTTGCACTTGACCTAACCATTACTATATGCTTCTTATTTTTCCAGATAACTAAATCTTCTCCAAGTTTTATATAAATTCCAAAGTAAATCTCTTGCTTATGAGTGAGCCTGTCCAATTTCCATCAAAATAAACTTCTTCTATATATATATATATATATATATATATATATATATATATATATATATTCTTTTTTACTTCTTGTAAATCAATCCAAGTTTAGATACATATTTGAGATATCTGAGTATCTGAAACACAACTTCTAAATGAGAATTTCTTAATTCTTTAATGAATTTACTCACTACTCCCACAACATAGTTGATATTTAGTTTATTTATAGTCAAGTAGATGAGTTTGCCTACAATTCTCCTATGTATTTTTGGATCTGCTAACAGTTCACCTTGGCCTATATACTACTTTGAGTTTAGATTCGTTAGAACTTTGGTTATTCTACTGCCAAGTAAGCTTGTTTTCTTCAAGATGTCCAATACATATTTCCTTTGAGACATAACCAATCCTCTATATGAATGTATCACCTAGATTCGTAGAAAATAATGAAGTCTTTCTAAATTCTTGATTTCATATTTAAGAATTTAAGAATTTCTTTAGCAGATTCAATCCCTTTGTATTGTCTCATGTTATGATGATATTATTAACATATACTAGTAACAAGATGATCCTTTTCAAGTCTTGTTTAACAAACGCTATATAATCAGCTTGACTTCTTTTAAAATTATAATTCATAAGTGTTGAGATAAACTTTTCAAAGCAAGCTGTAGGTGATGTTTCAATCAATGTAATAATCTTTTTGACTTACACACCATTTCCTCTTTTCTCTTAGTTGAACTTTAATGGTTCTATTGTGTTTATTTCTTCTTGAAGGTTTTTGTGGAGAAACACATTCTTGACATCTAGCTGTTAGATACTCCAACATGTATTTACTACAAGTGAGAAAATCATCCTAGCTAAGTGGAGTTGGCTACAGGAGAAAAGATTTCAAAGTAATCTACTCTAACTATTTGAATGTATCCTTTAACAACTAGTCTTGTCTTGTACCTCTCTAAGCTACATTGTATTTAATGGTGAAGATTCACTTTCACACACTATTTGTTTGTCTATTGCTCTTAATATTAAATCCCAAATATTACTTTTGTGTAGAGCATCCATTTCAAATTTCATTATTTGTCTTGATCTCAAACCTATAAATGCCTCTTTTATTGTAGAAATTCTATGCACTATTAATGCATAAACAAGATTCATGTATGTTAGTTATTGAAGAGTATGAGACATGTCCCTATTGGATGTCTGGTGCATTCTCTTGATCCTTTCCTTATAACAACTGGTTAGTCATCCTTATTTGAGTAATATGCTAATTTTTCATAAAATTTTATATCAGTTGAAATATAATATTATGTGATTTTTGGATCATAACATATATATCCATTTTGAGTTCTATAGTATTCCAAAAAAAATGCTTTTTACTGATTTGTGTTCTAGTTGATTCTTAAATGAATTATTATTATGAACATAAAATAAACAACCAAATATTCTTAATGGTAAATGAAAGAGATTTTCATTTGAATAAAGAACTATAAATAGAATGGTATTGTTTAATTTGAGTGCAATAATTCTTTTAATAAGATATGATGCAGTGAGCATTCTTTTAATAAGATATGATGCAGTGAGCACTGCATTATTCCAAAAAAATGATAGTACATTTCCTTTCAAATAACCGTGCTCTTGTAAAATTCAATAGATATTGATTTTTTCTTTTAACAATCTCATTTTATTGAGATGTATAGGTGCATGTAGTTTGACACAATATACCACTATCCCTTTTTAAGTATTTTGAAATCTTAAGAATATGTACTTTCCTTCATTGTATAATCTTAGGGTTATGATATTTACATTAAATTATTTATTGTTTTTCTATGAAAGGTTTGGAAAGCTTCAAATATCTCGAACTCTTTTTTAATAAATATAACCAAATTACTACCGTATAATCATCTATTAAAGTTAAAAAATATTTGCCACCATTTCTAGATGTTTCTGCATGGTTTGGAGCCACAGTATGAGCTCAATTCCCTACCATCTTGATGCAGGTTTGTATATTTGCTCACGAATTGCAAAGACCCGCGATAAGTTGTTCTTTCTCCCATACATCTTGCAAAATTTTTCCCAAATAGTTTTAAACTTTCAAGATGCAATAGCTCAAGACTTATTTCTATTTCTACATTATTTAACAAAATAGGCATCACCTCCATATCTTCTAACTCTCAATCTTCCAATTTCTAATCCTTCAAGTCTTTTGGTAAGTCTTCTATTATGTATTTGTGCCTTCTTCTTGACTTAGAGATAGATTTTCACCACTCTGCCTATGGAAGGTAGTTTTGAATACCTCACATTTTCGTAATAGTAATCTAAAGGGTTTTTCTTCTTTTGTACAGCTTACAATCGTAGCTCACAGCCATTATTTTCCATCAAAAGTTGCTCTCAGTCTTCTTAGCCCTAGAGCTCTGATACCATGTTAACTTTGTAGAATAAACAATAGAATTTTTTTATTATTCAATGGATAAAAGATACAAGCTCTCTTTTGAGAGCTACTATTTCTCTCACATCCTAAACCCTACATCACAGCCTCTTTTTTGCTCGGTTCTTAGTACCACTCTAATTGGATTCTTAACCGGATTTTTAATAGGCTTAACTAATGACACAGATTACATAACTTAACTTTTAGGTTAATGGGTCCATCCTAATCTATAATGTTCTTATGAACCCATGTTCTTCAATGATATCCTCATAGGAAGTTACATCAATAACAATGTAGACTGTATGTGTATTAGGTTCATAACATTTATAACATTTCTTGACTCTAGAGTATTCCAAAATACACATTTTATGAACTTACGATTCAACTTATCTCTAAAAAGGTCATGATTCTAGATATAACATAAACATCCAAAGATTCTTTAAGCGAAAGCAAACGAATTTTCATTAGAACAAAGAACTTGAAAGGGTGATATATTATTCAGAGGGTAGGAGTTCTGTTGATTAGGCATAATATTGTTAAAACAATGTCACCCCAATAGGATAAGGGAATAATTTTTTCAAAAAGAAAAGGCTGTTGTAACTTTCAACAGATGTTGATTTTTCCTCGTGGCATCCCCATTTTGCTGTGGACTTGAGGCATGAGAGGTTTGAGAAACAATGCCCTGACTTTAAAGATATTTTAGAAGATGAATATTCTCTTATAGTATCAAATCTTAGAATCTTTATGTTGACATTAAGCTAGTTTTAAACTTCCTTGTGGAAAACCTGAAAAACTTCATACTTCTACCTTTTCTTTAGTAAAAGCATTTGTAATTGTTTATCAATATTACAAAATGTTAATAGCCATTTAAGGAGGGTGACTTAGCTATCCATAACTCACTATCAACAATAGAGAAAGGTGAAGAAATGATTTTATTCTATCTAGGGAAATACATAGATTTATTATGTTTGGCTAACTCACATGATTGGCATAATCTCCTAATGGATAAATCTATGCTAGGACATTGAAGCTTAAGAACATGCTGAGAAGGATAACCTAATTTACAATCTTATCTATTAAAGTTTGCCTCTCGAGTTAATAAACCTTTTGAATATTGAGTTTTAGGAGTTATGATGTAGACACCTTTGCCTACAACACCCCCACTAGTCTTTTAGCCTATTTGAAGGTTTTAAAAAATACAATAATTAGATTAGAACGTGATGCAACAGGGAGGAAGACATGAAAGGTAGGAAACAGATCACCGTCTTCTCACAATGATAAATTCTCTTGATACAGCGGGAGAGGGCATAAGAGATAGGAAGAAGATCACCATCTTTTACTATAATAGATTCATTTGATGCAGCGAGAGAGAGCACAAGGGATAAAAAGAAAATCACCGTTTTCTCACCATAATAAATTATTAAATCCACAAAAAAGATAAAAAGAAAACAAACCCAAAATAAAAGAATATTATTGATAGAAGAGCTTTTTTTTTATTACAACTTTGCGTTGTATATACAACCCTTTGATAAACTTAAAGTCTAATTTAGTGTAAAGTAAAATAGGACTTAAACTCTACTGGAAATTCTACTTAACATATCTTAAATAAAAATATATAAATTTTATTCCTTATTAGGTAAAAATTATTATTAACTCGAACTGATAAATAAACACTAATTTTGACCAATACGGAATTTGAATTAACCAAAATAGTAAATAAGAAAATTATAGGAATCGATCACATATTTCCAACGGATGGTTATTTACTGAATTTGTATGAATATCTTAGGGGATGTGACCTTTGAATTATAACTGTACAAATTCTGACATATCATAATTGGAGTTGGAATTGAGCGTGCATTGAATATCTAATTTTACTGTAAAAAAGATGTAGTTGTCGTACATCAGACCCCTCCACTTGTAAAAAACATGTTCTCAAGTTAAAGATTGAAGTATCCATTATTTCAGTTATACTCCTCTTGAATTCTTTCCAACATAAAATTTAATGATGTAAACCAATAACATTTTTTCGAGTGACATTCTCCGTATTTTGATCTCTTATTTTTCTTCGGCGCAACCACAAGAACTTTTACAAAGTTCTCTTCGACCTTATTTGAAATAAAAATTTTATACACACTAACTTATGATTTGTTATCATGAAATGAAAATATTCTTCACACATTTACTGACAATAAATATAATAATCTAAATATATCATTACAAATTTTGAATCTTGCATATTAATAAGGGATAATTACGGATAACCCCCCGTAATTAGCCTTAATTACGGTTAACCCCCCGTAATTACCATAATTACCCCCTCCCCTCAAATTCGCAAATATTTACCCACACCCCCTCTGATTGTTATTTAATCAAAATTTTGCCAAAAAATTTCGATTTTACCCCCGGTTATTTTACACATACACCCCTCAAAACTTATATTTTTATATTTAATCTCCCGGATTTCGGATTTTTGCAAATAACACCCCGAAATAACTCAGATTTACAAAAAAGTCCTCGAAATTCGAATTTTTTCAAATAAACCCCCGGAAATTTTCCGATTTATAGAGAAATCCTCGAAATTCGGATTTTTGCAAATAACACCCCAAAAGAACTCAGATTTACCAAACGTCCTCGAAATTCGAATTTTTGCAAATAAACCCCCGAAATTATTCCGATCTACAGAAAAGTCCCCGAAATTCGGATTTTTGCAAATAACACCCCGTCGCGCGGGCGGGAGCAAAGGAGGAGGCCGGCCGGCCGGCGGCGGGAGCGGAGCCGGAGGCCGGGCTGGCCGGAGCGGAGGCGGAGGCCGACGACTGGAGCGGAGGTGGAGGTCGGGGAGCCGGCGCGCCGAAACGCGTGCGCGGACGACCACGACCGAGGCCGGTGCGCCCGCACGAGGGCACGGACGGCCACGGCCGCCCGTTCCGCCCCCGCGTGCCGGGGACGGAGGCCGAGGCCGGCGCGCCCGCACGTGAGGGCGAAAACAGCCTCGGCCTTGGCCGTCCGCGCCGCGTGCCGGCGCGCCGGCCTAGGCCTCCGTCCCGCGTGCGGAGGCCGTTCGCGCCAGCGTGCCGGCGGGCCGTCCGGGCCGGTGCACCGTCGGGCCTCCGGCGAGGTGGTGTATTTGTAAAATTAGTTTTAAAAAAAATTTAGAGTTATTCAAAAAAAAAATTTAAGGGTTTTATTTTTTAATTTATAAATATTAAATTTGTAATTATAAATATAAAAAACACTAATGTCTTTTTTGTAAAATTTTATTTAAAATATGATTAAAAATATAGACTTATTTATAAATAAAAATATTGAAGAGGTATATTTGTAAATATACAATATGAAACTTGTAATTTTAAATTTTAAGCTTTGAAACCTTCGATGATTTATTTGTAAAATTTATTTATAAAATAAATAAAATTTGGACGTATTTATAAAGAAAAATATTAAAGGTGGTCTATTTTTAAATATAAAAAATAGTAAAATGTGGGCAGCAACGGCGTGAGGGCAGAGCGACGGCGTGAGGGCAGATGGCGACGGCGACGTCGTAGGGGGCGCGGCGCAGAGCAGCGATGGCGTGGGTGGTGCAGGGCAGTGAGCGGACTGCGACAGCGAGCCGGCGAGACAGCGACGGCAGCAACGACAGCAGCTGCGCTGGGACCGACGGCGACAGCGGCAGAGCAGAGCGGCGGCGGCGGCGCAGATGCGTTTATTTGCAAAAATCCGAATTTCGGGGACTTTTCTGTAAATCGGAATAATTTCGGAGATTTATTTGCAAAAATTTGAATTTCGAGGACTTTTTTGTAAATCGGGATTCTTTTGGAGTGTTATTTGCAAAAATCCGAATTTCGGGGACTTCTCTGTAAATCGGAATAATTTCCGGGGGTTTATTTGCAAAACTTCGAATTTCGAGGACTTTTTTGTAAATCTGAGTTATTTCGGGGTGTTATTTGCAAAAATCTGAAATCCGGGGAGTTAAATATAAAAATATAAGTTTTTAGGGGTGTATGTGTAAAATAACCAGGGGTAAAATCGGAATTTTTGGCAAAATTTTGATTAAATAACAATCAGGGGGTGTGGGTAAATATTTGCGAATTTGAGGAGGGTGGGGGTAATTACGAAAATTACGGGGGGTTAGCCGTAATTAAGGCTAATTACGGGAGGTTATCCGTAATTATCCCTATTAATAACTCCTATATGAATTTTTTCTAGTTGCACAAGAGAGTTGGCTTTTAATAAATTCAAAAAATGAGTAGCACAGTCAATATTTTCACAAGTAGAAAATTTTTTCTAACAACTTTTAAGATTATCAACTGATTCATATCAATTCTCATCGATAGTATATTGAAAAATTTCCGTAGCATCCAAAATAACTTTTATATGAATTCTTCACTAGTTTATTTGTTTTTCACACAATCCACAACCTCTACTTTGACCTTATAATTCAATACTAAAGGAAAGTTACTAAAATATGGAATTAATACTTCATGATTGTCTCTATTGATTTCAATTCCAAAATCCTTTAGATGAGAGATCTGTTTTATTTGATTTTGATTTCCTTTTGAATACTTTATATTGAATAGTTTAAGTATCTTCGACCATGAACGAATTTTTGATTTGCCTTCACATGTTTTTTGGATTTAAATTTGCTCCCACCAATATAAAGTATAACCATCAAGGTTATATTTAACAATCTTCACCTTTTTTTTATTACAACTTTGAACTATATATATAACCATGTAATAAACTTAGAGTCCTACTTGTCATAAATTGAAAATAAAACTTAGTCTTTAATAGAAATTTTATTTAACATATCTTAAAAATATATAAATCCAATTTCCTATCAGGTTAAGACTATTATTGACTCGAATTGATAAATAAACCCTAATTTTGACCAATACAGAATCCGAATTAGCCAAAATGGTAAATAAGAAAATTATTGGAATCGATATCAGATTTTCAACGGATAGTTATTTACTGAATTTAAATGAATATCTTAAAAGATATGGCTTTCTAATTGTAACTGTACCAATTCTAGCATATCATAATTGGAATTAGAATTGAATTTAAACTGAATCTCTAATTTTACTATAAAAAAAATATAGTTGTCTTGCATCAGAAGGTTACACAACAACTAATGTCTTTGTTAGTTGGCTAATAAATAGCAAGTTAATAGGAGATCTAGGAAGATTCACATCTCCTTTGCCAACAACCAGAGATAATGAACCATCTATAAAAAGTAACAAGTAAACCATCTACTGGAAGTAACTAACTTTGTGGTTAGAAATTGATAAACTGAGGAGAAGGAACTCAAGTTACCATACATTTGGTTAGAAGCCTCTAAATCTATGATCCAGGATTCCATTGGGTGGTTTGATTGGCAGAGAGTGTCCTAGGTGTGGTTAACATCAAAATTGTATTCTAGATCAGCTTGTTGTACTTCTCCCTAGACAAGATGACTTGTTCTGCTTGAATATAGGATATTTTTGCTTGATCTTTCGATCTCCTTGAATATTGTTGGCCCATGTTGATTTGCCAATAACAAACCAACACCTATCAGCAATGTGTCTTAATTTCCCATACTTCGTTCATATAATGTTACTCCCACCTCTTCTTGTGCCTTGTCCTCGACCCCTACCCATGATGCATTTTCTCTATCCTAAGACCATTGTTGAGCTCTCAGCTGAGTTTTTTCTATTGGTAGACAACATTGATGCCCTTCGCAATCTTCCATATACATCCTCCAAAGTGAAATTTCATTGTTGCTCATGAAATTAACCTTGAATTGCACATAATTGTTGAAAAAACTGAAATTAGGCCTCAGAAATACCTATGTAGAATTTAAGTTTGACAAGTATAATAGTACATTAAAAAACTTTCTAATACTTGAAAAAATCCAGGTTCATCACAACCCAGTTAAGAAATCCAAAATCCACTCAGAATCCAGCCGAGAATAAAAAAGTAAACTTGATGTAAAATGAATCATTAGTAAAGCCTAAAATAGAGTAAAACTCTCTCATAAAGATTGAAAATTAAGATTTGTAAATATTTGTTTTTCTTCAAAACAAAAGATTTTTTTCTCCACCTTTTCATCTTTTCTTCGTCACAGAGAAACCCTAGACACTCATCCACAAACCCTAATAAGAGTCTAAATTGGCCAAAACTTCACAACTTTGAGCTCTTTGCTCTCCTACTTGACATCTTCTGTCTTAGTTGGTTTGTAGTAATTCATTTCATCCCATAATCCATTTAAGTAATTGTAATAATCACTCAATTCCCAGCCATCTTGCTTTAGGTTGATATCTCCTCATATAGGACAAATGCCCTCAAGATGTTATTCTTTACATCTCTCAGAATTTGTCCCATACATCTTTTGAGGTTTCACTAAGCTTTTGCTCACATCAGGCTCTTTATTGTTCCATAAGAGGGAGATCACATCTGAATCTTCATTGTCGTACTCTTTTTGTCTTTGGTGGACTTCCCATAATGTATTTCTGTTTCTTGTGTGCCTTGAGATAAATCTCCACAGCCCTAGTCCATGAAAGATGATTTTCTATGCCCTTCAACTTTATGGTGGTAATCTACAAGCTACCTTCCTCTGTGTAGGGTTCACACTCCTCACTATTGGCCATCTAAGTTCAGTGGTTGATCTTGTATGTTAGATGGATGAAGGCTATAATACCATGCTGGTTTCTAGGGTTGGAGAGTAGAGAAAAAAAAGGAAAGAGTAGAAACTAGGGTTTCTGAAATTAGTCATGAAGTTTCTTGCTAATGACAGCTATTCTGAGATTACAAGAGCTAGCAGAAACCCTAGATGAGATACCTTTACATAGGAAGAGTTCTCAAACTTCTAGAAGACCTATTAGGCTTAACTCATGACCCATTTACATATTCTAGCTCTTTCTAACTTAAGAATCAGATAATCAGTGATTGTGAAGAACCCGGGCTTATAGTACTTGGATTGTACTTGCACTGCAACATACCATATATGCTAAGGCCCAATGAGGGATACCCAAGCCTATGACTATGTTCTTCGACAATGCTTTTAGTATCCATATAGGATAAATAATTAAATATAATTTTGATGTCATAAGTTTATAACCCCCATATCACAACCATCTAAAAATTAAAAGCTATGACATGCTTGGAGAAATAAAATGCCAACGAGCTCACTTGTATCCAGAAGAAGCATGTGCAAGAAGTAAGCGTGATTTGTTCTCAATGATTGATCTTAATTGCCGACGCTCAGCCTCTAACAGCAAATAATCACGGAATTGATCCTATAAAGCAAGAAATAAAAAGGTTAACATTTAAGAAAAAGTTAAAATGAAAGAACATATTCAAAATCAACCAGCATAAATGTCAGAATAGGCATCAGCACTCTTCTTAATTGCATAAACACACGTGCACATAAAGATAAAGTGAGCATATCTACTATGAGGTTCCAAAACTACAGATGGGTTTTTCAATTGAGGATCTTTGTTTTATTAGATCTATAAATGACTGGAAAGCAAAATAGATATACTCTGAAGGGCCTTCTATAGTCATAAAATGGTCCACAAAATTATAGCAGTAAAATAAATTATAGCAAGAAATGAATAGAATCCAATGCCATGTGACTGCTATCTTTTGTAATGTTATTGCCTATTGGTCCACAAACCATCAGTCTAAAGTATGATGTCTATTTCTAGTAATTTAGATTTTTTTTATTAGCCAGATTGTATGGTTTTTGACATGCGACTACCATTGTTAAGCAACCAAGTCTACATATGCTGCTTGGACGATTAGGGCCCATGTTTGGCCAAGAGTTTATTCCCCCATCTTCCCAAGTCTTAATTTCAACAAAATCAAGCATGGACTTGAAATTGGTCATTTGATTGGTAAAAAAGAACAACCCCAGTGTGGCATATGGGCTACTTGTGAAGTCTTGTCAACCCCCAATTAGGATTCGACATTTGCAATTTGTTGGGCTTCACCAATATACGACTTCGATGGATTATGTCATGATGTTTGGGAGTCTAGAGCTCTATTATTTCTCGGGAGTATTGTGTTCCTAAAATTTTGATACCATGTTACAGCGAATGTGGATCTATAGTTTTCTCAATAATAAAGATAAGAAAAAAAGAGATTTTCTTGTTCTAAGAGAAAAATAAAAAAATACATATTAAACCTTAATATCTCATCCTTTATATAGATGCGAGTTCTTTCTACAGTACAACTCTTACTTAAGCTTCTCTAATAGTCTATCAAGACTATGTCGATTATCCTTTTCCGAATTGATTTTGGCTTCTTTGAATGGGTTGTGAAGCAAGATTTTGCAAATATATGAAAGTACTTCATTATACAATCATACTTATAAATTGTACGTCTCATATGGGTGTTATAAGTTCAAATTCACTTTATTATTTCAACAGTTAATTTTTTCACAATAAGTGCCCTTGAGGTTGGTTTTGCCTTTCTCTTCCTCTTCCTAAATAGCCTCCATATATATTAGATTCTCCTCTGCCAAATCTCATGTATCAATGACTGTAATTGCTATTTCAAAACTAACACTATGGCTTGTAGGTTGCATATTTTTCCTTTACAATCTTACATATATATTGCTTATTGGAAATACTTTCTATTCTAATATAAACTATTTTTTGATTAGTTCATACTCTCTGTTTGTACCAAAAAAAAAAAAGTTATTCTAAATTTTTTTTTGTATTGATTTTGTTTTTCAATATAGGATGTTAATGCTTGATATAAATTCAACTCATTCCAGAGGCTTTTTAACTTGGCAAACTGTTCCTCCAAAGATTTACTGACTTTTGGGTTTTGATCATCTCTTCTATAATCTCAAAAAATCTTGAGACATTGTCCTTATCATGATAGTCTTCTAACCTCATCCCAGACTTTACTTGTTGTTACAATCGGTCATGTTGGTATTGAGTCCATATCATTCCAGAGCAATATCATAACTTGACCAATCTTTCTAAGCCAATCCTCTATTGGCTATTTAGATGGATCTCTTTCAATATATGACCTCTTTCTTTTTATTCTCAAAAAAATTTATACAACTTTGGCCCACTAAAAATAGTTTTTAGATCTAGCTAAACAAATTGGTGTCATCTAATGTCCAAGGTTGTCTCTAGGGGTCACATATAGTTTGTTGCCTTCTCTTGGCTTTGTCATGGTGTTTGGGAATTGAAAACTCTATTGTAAGCTGGGAAATATTGTGTGTCTCAAGCTTTAACACTATCTTACAAAATCTAGAATTTCATGAATGCGGATTTAAGATTTTCTTAATGATGAAGATAAAGAGAGTTTTTTCGACTCTAAGAGAGCAATAAATAATGATTTAACCCTAATATCTAATCCTTTATATAGGTGGGAGTCTCGATGCAAATATAACTTCTATTCGGGCTTTACTAATAATCCGTTTACACTATATTAGTTCTATCCTCCAAGACAAACTCTGGTTAGTTTTGTGCATGAACTCAATTTCTCAAATATAAACGGGTACTTTAATGTGCAACCATACTTGTAAATCTCAAGTCTCGCATACATATTTCTGAACTCTAATTCTTAACTATTTCAACAATATAACCCTAAAATGTTCCAATCCTTTTTCAGTCTACAACATTATGTAGGGCATGGATATCAGTTCTCTAAATGAACCATCAAAGTATGCAAAGGGCATTAATATTTTTAACACATGCAAATAAATATTAAACATGTGATCAATATATAACATATGATGCACTTTCATAGAGAGAATATTATGCAGCAAAAGATTGATATTTTAGGTAAAAAACAACTAACAATCCTTCAACAACTACTAATAGTACTAATTTGTTATAGAAGTTGGAATGGACCTTTGTGAAACCTGGACTTGCGATTACAACACACTGGACAATCTTAAAATCAATATGCTTGAGCAGTGCCTAAAATCATTAGGCTATGTCAGGCCTAGTAAAGTTACAGTTAAAACATGCATTAAATTGATGTCTCATCAGCTGACGAAAATCTTGAGTGCAGTACACAAACCTGCAGAACATTCTCAAAGAATTTTTTCAAAGCCTGCAGAAGCAAGACAATTTTCTAAATAATTAAAAAAGAAAATGAACATTCCAGCTAAAGGCAAATTGACAAATTATGGCATACCGGTTCATAACCAGCAATTGCAGGACCATGCTTGCGAGGAATTGAAGTTTCTATGCGAGAGCGAGTTGTGGTTATGCTGAAAAATTGCAGTAGTTGCATGGAGAAAATAAAAGTTAAGACAAACTAGACCAAGTCTACAAATAAATGAAATCGTAACACTTAACAACATAAATCATTTGACACTTATAAAGCCCGTTTATTGAGAGGTTTTATGGGGTCAAAAAATACCTCATGAACAATCAATTCTTTTCTATTGGAACACAAAGAAGAAAATCAAATTCAAGGATACATTTAGCTTAAATGACCTATTTTGCAAGTGGAATTTCTAAATCATCAGCTGCTGAACTACACATGGACATCATAAAGTGAACATAACCCAAATTACAGAACCTTGGGTGCTCATACCAGCAGATTCATAGAACCTTCAGCATCTTGTCACTCAAGCAGGATGAAATGCTTTTATAACTTCAGTTTTGAACCAATTATTAATTGACATATATTGGAATTGTCTACTTGCACCACCTAAAGTGGTAGCCCTGTCACCCTCAATATATTTTAGCTATGATAACTAGATAACTATATGTTACCGAGAATAGAATAACAGCCGTCTTGACAGGAATAGATCCACATTTAGTCAGTGGGGCCAGCTCCAAAAACCTCTTACATTTACAAATTTTCTTTTATGCCCCACTCAAAAAATTCCTGTTGGCCCTCGTTAAAAATGAAAAAAAGAATGAGTCAAAAGTCATTTTGAAATTTCATATCAAAAATTGGTCCCAATATTTACCTTTTAAATTTATAGGAATCCAAATAAGACAATTATAATAGAAATTTTTAATTTTTCAATAGAAAAAAAGGAGGTTTTGTAAAATGATAAAATCTAAAGTGAAAAAATGAAAGAAATTGAAAATCTGAAGACTCAAGAAAATCCAAATGTATGAACATTCTGCTGTTGAGAAAATTCTCTAGGTCCGCCATTGCTTCTTGATGAATGCAAATCCCTATATCCAATTCATCAATCTATTACTAGAATCTAAACTTCTAATGCTTATCACAATTCAATAAGCTCTGTTTGATAAGGCATTGCTTCCCTTATCCAATGCTTTATTTTCAAGTTGTTTTCAACCATCATGAAAACTCGTCTTACTCTATCTACTGGTTGCAATTGAAATGAATTTCGACGATTACCCCAAGAGTACAATGCAAGTTATCCTCACCATATTAGACCTTTTCCAAAATAGAATCAATCACCCATTCTGTTAGAAATGTGAAGCCACCTTCCAAGTCTGTCACCAATAGTTGGTATTTTACTAAGAAAATACTCGCTTGCAAAGTATGACAAAAAAATACTAGTGAAAATGCATGTCAATAGAAGTATGTGTTAGAGGGGCTCAAGATTCATAAAGTATGATTGCACAATTAAATATCTTTATATATTTAAGGCTCAGGGTTCATCACAAACTGATATCTTAAAGAGCAATTATCTAAACGAAATGTAATCGAGTCATTAGTAAAGCCCGTGTAGTAATAGAATCAAAATAGGACTCTTTTCTATATAAGGGTACAAATACTAGGGATTTCGTATGCTTTTGAGATCTCCATAACAGAAATATGAATTTTTGTCATCATCATTGATCAAACCCTAGATTTATTCTTTGAAATCCTAGATTTACAACATGGTATCAGAGCATTAAAATCATATATTCTCGAGAGAATTAGCTGAGAGATGACAGCCAACAGTGAAGACTATAAATCTAATAGAGAGAGTGGAGTTTACAAATCATAGCTTAACTCAGGGGAATCCAAAATCATCTTCCATGGGCTTGAGCCGTGAAACTCTACCTCAAATTACACAAAAAATGCAAAATATCTTAGATGACCCATTAGCCAAGAAGGAGAAGATAGAGGATTGGGAACTTGAAAAGATTCTAATGTTATGTCCCTATTGTTAGCTAGTATACAACCCGAGATTAGCTTTGGACTCATGCGTTGTTATACCTCAAAAGCTCTATGAAGTAAGTTTCATCAGATGTATGGAAGCAAAAATAATCTCTCGGGATCTTTGCCATACGAAAAGAAATATTTAACCTATGACAAGATGGCCAAGAATTTAGCACCTAGTACAATTTATGTACTAGATTATAAGGAGAGTTAAGAGTACTACAGACCAGCTACAACAAAGGAGAGCAGACAAGACCAAGCTGAACTTAGAATCATGGAGTTTTTCAGCATCTTAGATCATCAATATAAGCAGTTCAAAGCCAACTTCATGAGTGGCAGGGAACTACCTACATTGGACGACATACTTGGAAGACTACAAAGAGTAAGATTAGCTTCAATCACTATGAAGAACTTGGGAGAAAGCTCAACAATAGTCTTTGGAGGGGGCAGTCCTGTGGATAGAGATTAAGTGGCAGCAAAAGAGAAAGAGGAGGACCTATAGGTAGAGGCAGAGGAAGAAGCAGCAAATGTCCAAAGCGTGGGAAGATTGGGCACACCATAGATAGACGTTGGTATGCAATTGGTACACTAGCATGGGCCAGCAATGTTCAAGGATTTCAGCAACTCAGACATCATCAAAAGCTGAAGCAACCAGAGAACAACTGCTAGCCAATCCAAACAGCCAAGTGACCATCCCTAGGGAGGAATATAATCAGCTTCTCTCAAAACACATCAGCCCTCCTATCTACAAAACCCAGCACCAATTCTGCAGCCCAGGACAGTCAAAGCAATCCCGTGACCATTGATTCAAGGGCATCAGATCATACAACTGGTAATGTATCCCTACTTCAAAACGCCAAGTGGTATCTCTCCTACAAATTCAGTTACTCTAGAATATGGAACTTTCTCTCTTGTAGCTCGGAAGAGAGATGTTTATCTACCATCTCATAAGCTATCCTCTACATTTCTAACGTATCTCTTGTATGTTAGCCAATTAACCAAAGCCTTAAACTGTTCCATAACCCTCCTTCCTACCCATTGTTCTTTTCAAGATTTTCACAAAAAGAAGAAGAATAATGGGGTGTTTAAAACAAAGGTTTTTACATTCTATTTTGTGAAGAACCAGATTCAAAGGCTATGCTAGCTTAACAGGAGATCATCAACAAGTGGCATTGCATACTTGGTCCCCTATCTTATAATATTTTTAGATTGTTATTTAATAGTTTTAACTTATCTAATAAGAGTCATTGTCAAGCATGTGAGTAAACAAAACATCATAGGTCTATGTACTTAGCCAAACTGAATAAAGCTAGTATTGTTTTCCTTTTATAATATGCATAGCGATGTTTAGACAGATAGATCACCTTTTTTGAGTTTGTAAAAATATTTTGTAACATTTATAGACAACTCAAGGGTGATCTGACTATAACTTTTGAAAGAAAGTTTGGAAGTCTACAAAGCATTTCAAAACTTTCATAAAGAAATTCAGAATCGATATAACACTAGGATTAAATTTCTTACAGCATAAAATGAAAAGGACATATCTCTTAGAGTTTGAGAACTATCTTAAAACACAGAATAATTTCATAAACATCTTGTGCATGATAACTTGATCAAAAAAACTGGTGTCCTCCTTGGAGAAGAATGCCCCTTATATAATGAATACAAGTTAAAGAAAATAAGGCATATCCTAAACAAGGAAAATATTTACAATTATTACAGGTATAAAATCAGCCATAGAATCTGCTAACTTTGGTATAAAATCACCCATAGAATCTGCTAACTTTGGTATAAAATCAACAATAGAATCTGCTAACTTTGGTATAAAATCAGCCATAGAATCTGCTAATTTTGGTTTGCAATCAGCCATAAAATCTGCTATCTTTGAATGACTAGCTAATTCCTTTGACATCCCCCCTCCAATTGATGCGGGTAAGTCAACAAGCATCAATTTGCTAACAAGAAAGTTATGTCGCTGTCGTGTCATTGGTTTGGTGAAAATATCCGCAATCTGTAGAGTAGTGGAGATATGTGGGAGAGTGATAACTTGGCGATCATAGGCCTCCCGGATAGAGTGACAGTCAACTTCTATGTGCTTTGTGCGTTCATGGTAGACAGGATTGGCTGCAATTTGGATGGCACTAGTGTTGTCAGCATGTAAGGGGGTAGGTTGATCTTGGGTGAAACCAAGCTCTGTTAAAAGACCACGTAACCAAATGATTTCTGAGCATGCAGTAGACATGGCACGGTACTCCGCCTCAGTGGATGAGTTGGAGACCGAGTCTTGCTTCTTGCATTTCCAAGAGATAAGAGCATCACCAAGAAACATACACCATCCGGTAGTTGATTTTCTTGTGTCCGGACAACCAGCCCAATCTGCATCACTATAGGCCTGTAGTTTGAGGGAAGAACCAGTAGGGAAGAATAAGCTATGTTTTTGTGTGCCCAGGATATATCTGATGATGCGGCGGACTGCAGATAGGTGGAGATGCTGAGGGGCTTGCATGAACTTGCTGACAATATGGACAGCATAAGAGATGTCCGGGCGGGTGATAGTTAGATAGATAAGACTTCCAACCAGCTTGCGATATAAAGTGGGATCCTCAAGAAGTTCCCCTTCATCCCGTCGATATTTTACATTAATTTCCATTGGGGTGTCAACAGAATTAGTGTTTGTGAGTCCTGCTAGCTGAACCAAATCCATAAGATACTTGTGTTGATTCAAGAAGATACCTTGAGGCTGATGATGCACCTCTAACCCCAAAAAATAGGTGAGTGGGCCGAGATCTTTCATGTGGAAAGTAGAGTGCAACAAATTCTGAAGTTTAGATATAGCCTCCATATCAGAACCAGTAATGACAAGGTCATCCACATAAACAAGAAGAACAACTATGCCCTTGGATGTCCGTTGGAGAAAAAGTGAGGAGTCATACTGGCTTTGTGTAAATGAAAAACTAAGGAGGGTCGATCGAAACTTTTCAAACCATACTCGTGGTGCCTGCTTCAATCCATACAAAGAGCGTTTTAGTTTGCAAACTTCATTAGGGGAAGAAGTGGGCATACCGTAGGGAAGTTTCATATAAACTTTCTCCTTGAGATCACCATGTAAGAAAGCATTCTTTACATCCATTTGATGTAAAGACCATGATTGTGATGCTGCTAGGGCGAGTATTGTTCGTACAGTGGTCATTTTGGCTACTGGTGTGAAGGTCTCTTCATAATTTAGGCCATACTCTTGCTTGTTGCCAAGAACCACCAATCTAGCCTTGTAACATTCTATGGATCCATCAAAACGAAGCTTGATAGAAAACACGAACTTACTACCAAGAGGTTTCACAGATGGTGGACACGGTACAATATCCCATGTTTGGTTTTCTTCAAGTGCAAGAAGTTCTGTTTCAATAGCTCTCCGCCAACATTCATACTCCATAGCCTGCTTATAGGATGATGGAATAGGAATAGAGGACAAGGTGGCTGTCAAAGATAAAGGAGAGGTGAAACCATACATATCTGGTGGTTTACGAACTCGAGTACTTTGTCTGAGAGGTGCTGGTGCAGTTGTTGGAACAAGATCAACATTAAGGGAATGAGCTGGAGGGGGCCCGAGAGGTGCTGGAATCTTGCGTCGTTGGTAGACTATGAGAGGCTTTGAAGGCATGGAATCTTCAGAATGATTAGTAAACATTGGTAAAACAGAGAATGAAGGAGAAAGGTCATCCTTGTGTGTGGAAAAAAAATACTGATTTTCAAAAAAAATCACATTTCGAGAAACCCGAATACGTCGTAGGTTGGGATCATAACAAAGAAAACCTTTTTGGTGCACCGAATAGCCTAGAAAAGCACATTGAACAGCTTGAGCTGTTAGTTTTGTCCGTTCGTGTGTAGGAAGATGAACATAACACACACAACAGCTGTTAGTTTTGTCCGTTCGTGTGTAGGAAGATGAACATAACACACACAACCAAAGGTACGAAGATTAGAGTAATTTGGGGTATGACCAAATAACCGAAAGAAAGGGGAAACATGATTCAAGGAAGGAGAAGGTAACCTATTGATGAGATAGATAGCAGTTGAGAGAGCTTCACACCAAAAACGAGAGGGTACAAATGACTCTAATAGGAGGGTGCGAACAACATCTAGAAGGTGTCGATTCTTTCTTTCGGCCACCCCATTCTGTTGAGGGGTTGAAGGACAAGACTTTTGAGAAATTATACCATTGGTTTGTAAAAATTCTTGAAATAAATGAGACATGTATTCTCCCCCATTATCAGAACGAAGAATTTTGATACTAGCAGAAAATTGGGTCTGAATATGTACATGAAAAAGCTTAAAGACAGAAAACAATTCATCTTTAGAATGCAGAAAATAAATCCATGTGAAGCGACTATAGTCATCAATAAAAGTGACAAAATACTTGTAATTAGCATGGAAAGTAACTGGCGCCATTCCCCACACATCACTATGTATCAAATCAAAAGGCTGGACTACTTTAAGTGTGTGAGTGGGAAATGACAGAACTTTACTTTTTCCAAGCCTACAAGAATTGCAATCAAATTGAACAGTACTAAGAGATGGTGACCCTTTATTGCCAAGTAAACCAGAATTTGGCAAATCATAAAGCACATTAGAGTTTGGATATCCAAGGCGTTTATGCCATGCTCGGTAATCAACATAAGCAGAATTACAAGTGATAATAGGTGAAGAGGAACATGAAGACATAGGAAACTGAAGAGGAAAAAGACGTCCAATTTTAGGCCCCCTTGCGATCATCTTCCCCGATTGCTGATCCTGCACCACACAACCAGATTTAGAAAATTCCACTTTACAATCATTTTCAACTAATTGTCCAACAGAAACAAGATTAGTGGTAAGGGTAGGAGAGACAAAGACATTGGTTATGGATGAAGAAACATCACCAGTGGCAGTGATAGGTAAGGAATTTCCATCAGCTGTATAAATCTTGAGATTTCCAGGATATTTATTTACATTGGTGAGAAATTTAACATTGTTTGTCATGTGATGGGAAGCTCCAGAATCAAAGTACCACGGTGAAGGTTTAGAGAAAGGTTTACCTGAGAGTCCTAATACGGAAAATGTAGAAATGATCATTTGCTGAATCATTTCAGGTGTCACAGATTGAATAGGAGCAGGAGCACTTTGTGTCAGATGAGCTTTATCCTCAGAACTACCAACATTAGAAGAACCAACTGAGACAGTGTATGCCGTTCCAGATCTCTTGGGAGGTCGAATAGGACATTCCTTAATAATATGTCCATCCTTTTTGCAATAGTTGCAGAATTTTTTTGAACAACTTGAAGCATAATGGCCAAATTCTTTGCAGCAATAACACTGAATAGTACTCATGTCCTTACCTTTTGACTTGCCTTGGGCTACATAAGCCATAGGAATAGGAATGAATTTAATTTGTTCCATGGTGGCTTGAGTGAGAAGCCGTTGTTCCTCACGAAATAAATCATTAAGACATGCATTCAAGGATGGAACAGTTTCCCGATTCATAAGATTAGATCTGGTGCTTTCAAATTCAGATCTCAATTTCATAAGAAATTGATCCCTCTTAGTAGTTTCATGTACAGATTGAACAGAAATAAGACCTTCGGAAGGTAAGGTAGCATAGACAATATCAGTATATTCAGCCCAAAGATTCATGAAGATAGAATAAAAATCTGAGATTGAGAGACTGCCCTATTGAAGACTTGCTAGCTCGTATTCAAGTTGAAACCGACGAGCAGTGTTGTGTTGACTATAGAGTTTTTTCAGATAATTCCACATTTCAGCTGCAGTTTTGAAGGGTCGAAGATTCAAGATGATGTTGGATTCTACAGATCCTAGAATCCATGTCATGATTTGAGCATCCTTGACTTCCCACTTGGAGTGCTCATCCTTGTCTTTGTCAGGTGCAAGTTTGCTGCCATCAATATGACCCCATAGATCTTTGCCTTTGACAAATATCTTGAAGTGAAATGCCCAGGCTGAGTAGTTTTTGCCATTGAAACGAATCAAGAATTCATGCTTGTCTGAAGACATGAGGCTGAGATAACTTGATCAAAATAACTAAGAATAATGAACTGAATAGGACTGAGAGAAAGAGACACAGGAGAATTCAGAACTCAAGCTCTGATACCATGATAACTTGATCAAAAAAACTGGTGTCCTCCTTGGAGAAGAATGCCCCTTATATAATGAATACAAGTTGAAGAAAATAAGGCATATCCTAAACAAGAAAATATTTACAATTATTACAGGTATAAAATCAGCCATAGAATCTGCTAACTTTGGTATAAAATCACCCATAGAATCTGCTAACTTTGGTATAAAATCAGCCATAGAATCTGCTAACTTTGGTATAAAATCAGCCATAGAATCTGCTAATTTTGGTTTGCAATCAGCCATAAAATCTGCTATCTTTGAATGACTAGCTAATTCCTTTGACAGTGCATATACACCCCAACAAAATAGAGTTGTAGAAAGGAAAAATCAACACCTTTTAGAAGTTGCTAGAGCTCTTCTCTTTGAAAAGAGATTCCAACTACATATTGGAGTGATGGTGTTCTTAAAACATACTACATAATTAACAAAACACCCGCTAGTATTTTAAACAACAAAAGCCCTTTGCAGGTTTTACATCCTAATGAAAACCCTTTTCATCTTCCTTTGAAAATTTTTGGGTCTGTACATTATGCTCATTATAATAATCCTTTTTAGATATAAACTAGGGCATATATTGTCCAAAGCATCTTTTTAGGATACTGCAGAATACAAAAAGAATATAAATGTTATGATTTGATAACACACAAGACCAACAATCTAGATAATAGACGTACAGATCTTGAACCAATTTTGCCAATGCACACTGGAGATGATTATCGACTTGAGAAGCCAGCAGATGGAGCTTAAGAAGATCTTGGTTTACAAAAGAAAGAAGAAACAAGCTGAGACTCTACCTTCAGCATAACCTCAATTTGATCTCCCTATTGAAGAACCAACATTACCACCACCTCAAATTGACCAACAACAGAAATACCCATTGATACTCAAATTAAATCAGCCACCATGACAAGAGGGGATGGTATTGCTAATGATGACAGTAATAATTGGCCAATTGCTCTCAGGAAAGGGAAAAAAAAATGCACACAGCATCCAATAGGGAAATATGCATTGTACTCTTCCCTCATGCCCACTTACAGGACCCTTGTGTCAGCACTGACAACAAAAAGTATCACAAACAGTGAGAGAAGTTCTAATAATTCAAAATGGAGAGAAGCAATGAAGGCAAAAAATGAGGCACTGTACAAAAATAAAACCTAAGAATTTGTGCCTAGACCAATGAAAAACCTGTAGTTGGTTGCAAATAGGTGCTCATAATAAAGTACAAAGTATATGAAAATATAGAAAGATACAAAGCAAGGCTAGTAACTAAGAAATATACACAAACACAAGAAGTGAATTATTTGAAATCTTCTCAGCAGTGGCAAAACTAAACTCTATAAGAGTGATTTTATCAATTGTTGTGAAAAAGAATTGGAATATGGATCAATTAAATGTAAAGAATATTTTTCTACATGTTGACTTAAATGAAGAAATGTTCAGTAAAGAACCTGTAGGATTCAACTTAAAACAGAAGGGGCAAGTATGTAGACTCAAGAAGTTTTTTTAAGCCAAAAGCAATCTCCAAAAATATGGTTAGAAAAACTTAGTTTAGCTCTTTTGGAGCATGGCTTTAAGAGAACCCATGCAAATCATTCAGTATTTATATCAAGTGATGATCAAAGTGTGATAATAGTTCTAGTTTATGTTGATATTGTGGTAACAAGAGACAATCAAGAGAAAATATTCCAACGAACGGAGTTTCTAAAGACAAAGTTTGAGGTTAAAGATCTTGGCGAGTTGCATTACTTCTTGGGAATAGAAGTTGCACATTCAAAACATGGGATGGTTCTATCAGAAAGAAAATGTACCCTAGACATTAAAAGACACAAGCCTATTAGAAAGCAGGACAAAAAAGATTCCTATAAATCCAAATGTTACGTGCAGATCAAGGGAGTGTATTAGAAAATCCGGAAATGTATAGAACATTAGTAGGTAGATTGAACTATCTGACCATTACAAGACCGCATATTTGTCATATAGTAGGAGTTGTAAGCTAATTTATGAAGGAGCCAAGGATGCCACATCTAATTTATGTCAAATATTACAGTATCAAAAAAAGCCACAAGACTTGGTCTTATCTATAAAAGAGATGAACAACTAATCATGGAAACCTTCTCAGATGTTGAACGGGTAGGGTCACCCATTGATAGGAGATCAACCTTAAGTTTATGCATCAAGGTAGGAGAAAACCTGATAATATGAAAAAACAAGAACAAACAATAGTTTTAAGATCAAGTGCTGAAGCAGAGTACAAACCAATAGATTAGGCTACATGTGTAATCTTGTCGCTCAAAGCATTTCTTTCTAAGCTAGGATATCCAGTGAGAAAACCTTCAATACTGCACTTTGATAATCAAACAGCATTGTGTATAACAATCTCATGTTCCATGAACAGACAAAGCACATAGAAGTTGATTTAAACTTTACCAGAGAAAAATTTCAGAGCAATCAAATCAAGCCTCTCTATGTGAAATCTAAAGACTAGTTGACAGATGTATTCACCAAGCCCTTGAATTTAGAGAAGCTAGCAGCTGTGAAGGACAAGCTAGGCATATATAACATATACAACCCAACTTGAGAAGGAATGTTAGGGAAATTAGGAATCAGAAATACCCATATGTGATCAAGGTTCACAAGGTATGGTTGCACAATTAAGCGCCTTCCTATACTTGAGACCTTAAGGTCTCATCAGAGCCTTATATCTTGGAAGCCCAATTATCTAAACCAATTTAAAATTGTAATTGGATCATTAATGAAGCTGATGTGGCACTAGAATCAAAGTAGGACCATCCTCTATATAAGACTGGGATACTAATGTTTCTGTATGCTTTTGAGATTTCAATAACAAAAAGATGAATTTCTGTCATCTTCATTGACAAAACCCTAGATTTATTCCTTCAAACCCTAGAAATGACAAGAAAAAGATATATTTTTGGATTTTCTAAAAAAATAGAAGAATAGTGTTTGTCATTTGTTAAATTCCTACCTGAACATTCAGCAATGCTAACTTATTGCTCGTGTTCTCAATGTTATTGCAACGGAGATTACATTATGATAGAAACTGGCATAATTCCACTAATCACTTGAAGCAAGGAATATGTTGTTGAAGTACTAAAAGAACTATCTATGCTATCTGTTTGCTGTTTTTATCTTCTTATGTCTATTTTGACAGTTTCCTAGTTAGAGATTACATTATGATAGAAACTGGCATAATTCCACTAACCACTTGAAGCAAGGAATATATTGTTGATGTACTAAAAGAACTATCTATGCTATTTGCTTGCTGTTTTTATCTTCTTATATCTATTTTGACAGTTTCCTAGTTAGACTAGGAATCCGAGTTTAACTACTCATGTACTCTTTAACTATATAAGGATGCACGTACTAGGGTTTTCTGCATCTTGTAATCTTATAAATTGAAGATGAAGCTTCATTGCAGATTGAATAAACTGTAGTCTCACATCTCTTTTCCCATGTTTTTTATTATAAAACCCTAGATATTAACAAAAATAAGGGCCCGGGCCCTCTAATTGGCTTCAAATCTTTAATAGATTGAGATCTACTCAGAGTAGGACTTCTCTCTTATATATAGAAGTAAGACATTGAGGTCAGAGCACTGTATTGTATTTCCTATATCAAATATATGAATAGAAAAGCTCTCTCTTATCTGCCTTTATCTCTGCCTCAGTTTTCACTCTGAAACCCTAGCCTGTCTTTGAAACCCTGATCACTACCAGCTATATATCCAAGCATCTGCAACTCTAACATATACTGGAAACATGTCTTATTGCCAAAGATGGACTTATGTTGCTTATCAACAAAGTTGCAAGAGAATTGCCTTCCACAAAGTACTTTTGAAAACGAAGGATCAATGAAAAATCTGTTCAAACGAGATTTCAAGGTATCTGCCAACTCTAACATGATATGAAAGAGGGTAGTCGAAAGAACAAGGTTTCTGTGTCTCTTAGTGATGTTTTTGGAGTCCAAATGGCCTCAGTTCATTTGGTAGATCAAGAAACTACTATCAATGGGCAAAGGTTGCTTGTCTTTCCAGAGCTAAAGGTAAACGTGCATGTATTGAAGAATCTCCACTACAAAAGATTACTAAAGATTGGTATAGGGAAGATGGCCAAGTAATGACACTTCTGTATGGATACTATTGTTAACACAAACATGGTCAGGCTAGGCTTGATCCGTTTCTCAATAAGACTCGGTAAACGGATCAAGCCAGGCTGGACACATTTCTTATTAAGAATCAGTCCGCAGGCTGCAGATCCAATTTTGAATAAAGAGAAAATGTCCATGGAACTGAATACGAGTCTGACTGTTTATCAACTTCTTCCTTCCATCTCCTTTTCCTGCACCCAACCCCCAAAAAATGGTCCCTGCTGCCATGCTGCTGCAGCCACTGTTAGTCAACTCAGGTGACCAGCTACCTACATCTCAAACAAATTCCAACTTTCTCCTCGCAGTTTTTCCTTTTTTATTTCAGTCAAACTGACTGCCTTCTTTGTTCCCTTGAGAAGTCACTCCCAAATGGCTAGGAACAGCATTCCCTGCCTGAATCCACTCCCAAACAGCAGATTTGTGGCTAGGTAGCAGGTTCGATACCCAAATAGCAATTCCTGCTACTATGGGTTGTAGTAAGAACAAAAGATAAACATCAGAAGGAATAAAGCTGATAGTTTGTAGTTTCTGTGACTCTGTATTGGATTTCATATAATAATTGGATAAAAGCTGTTCTGGGAGTTTGAGGTATTGTGAAATTAGCATTTAAAAGGACTGCCCACAAACAACCGGACCAAGTTGCGTAGGTAATGCATTTCACATACCTTCTACCTATCAGAAAAATGTGTGCCAAACCCTCTTGCATCAAAATAACAGCCAGGTCTGCACTTGCAGCAGGATCTGAAAAGGTGAACACATCTTCCAATAATAAGAAAATGTTCTGCTCTATGTTTCAACCGGTTGACCAACTCAATAAGGGTACAAAACAAATAGTGAGATCAATTTTAGAATACCAGAAAACAAAGGCTGAAAAAAAATGTAAGCCTCACAAAATAATTCTGTGATAGGCCAGTTCAATGCTTAAACAACTTACATATATTGGAATAATACAAACCATAACAGTCATCACGTACATGAACTCTGCCTAAAAAAGTACCAATCAAAGAACATGATCACTCCTATCAGCAAACTAGAAGGACAACCTACATTAGAGAAAACAAAAGGGCAACTGCATCCACTCAATAAGTGTCCAATAAAACATCAGAATTCTCTACAAGTCTTCTCTATGTTTTTTTTTTATTTTAAAACTTTCACCATTGCTTATACTTACTTATACATGATTATTCAAATTAAATTTATCTGACAAAAGTTATTGGAAATTTTGTTTTATGAGACGCAGAAATTAATCCTCAAGGCATCTAGAACTAAGGACCTGTTCAGATAAACCTAAGTTCCATAACACTTGGGTTTTGAATGGGCTTTTCTTTTCATAGAATTTCGTGCCTAATTGGGTGTTTGGCAACACTTTTTGGAGTTCTCATTTCCTTTGCAACAATGAGATTGCATAGGGATATGTAAAAGAATTCTGCAATTTTTTTTCCCTAAGGAATGAGGTTTGTGTCCACCTTCTCCTCATTAACAACAACTAACCACACAAAACCATAAGAATTGCTGTAGGAATTGGGTCCACACAAAACCAAATCCTAAAGAAAATTTTCTGTAGGAAAATTTTCCTACAGATTTTTTTTCTAAAGTATGCAAACAGGCCCTAAGTCTAGTAATACACTAGAAATTATTAAACTCTGCTAGTTCAAGATTGTACCACAAAAATTTAAGTTCAGACAGAAGTTCGTTCATCCATTGCTTGAAATCAGTTTAATATTAGCATTGCAGAAAAGTAGGAAAGAAATAGTTTTCTAGAAAGTGACATACCACATGCTTGTTGGAGAACATCAAGTGCCATTGAATCCCAAAGTTCCTATAATTAGTAGAAAAAGAATGGTCTCATGCACAATAATTTTTGATCAAGTAGATAGGTACAGATAAAAAGTGATTACCACAATAAAAACAAATGTCAAGTGCAGACATTGAACTCAAATGATGTTTCCTAGGTTTAGGTCACAGCCAAAGCCTTCCTGTGACACCAGTGAACTAGCAAAACATCATTGAAGCACTAATCCTTGTAGAATTAATAACCAAAGCTTGTACCCTTTTAATCTATTCCATTGTTATGTCTGGTCCTCTAGACATAATTCTCTAGATTGACATAAATATTTTGTAAGTTTTATTAATGCTTACTTAAAGATGACTTGGGTTTATTTAAAAAAAACAAATCAGAGGTTAGTCAAATATTCACTATTCCATAAAGAAATTCATCATCAATTTGACGCCTCAACTAAAACCATTACGGTTGACAATGGGGAGAATATGTGGTTGCAGATCTTCAAGAATATTTGCAAACCAATGGCATTCTCTTTCAATCTTCCTGTCCAACCATACCACAACAAAATGATGTGACTGAGGGGAAAAATAAGCATTTACTTGAAGTAGTTAGGTATACTAATGATAAATCAGAATGTACCCTAATGGTTTTGGGGTTATGTTGTGAAAGTATCACGCTACTTGATTAACAGGATTTCTAGCTCTGTCCTTCAGAACAAAAGTTCTTTTCAGATGCTATGCCCTAAGGATAACCTTTTCATGTTGACCCCTAGAGTATTTGATTGTATGTTTTGTACATGACCTAAGCATCTCTAGAGATAAATTCAACCTAAAGTTGGTAAATGCATCTTTGTAAGATACTCTAGATTGCAAACAGGATACAAGTGCTATGATTCTCTAAAACATAAAAGATATATATCTAAAAATGCAACTTTCTTTGAAGAAGTGCCCTATTTTTCTGAGAGAAGCAAGGATACTCAATTCCTAGACAGTAGTTATTCACAGGATGTAGGTGATAACTCCCTTCGACTTGTCTTGCCTATACCAATTGATGAACAAACCCTTAAAGAACCTGTAGAAGAAAATGACAAAAGGTTTGGTATTGTTTACATAAAAAGAAAAAGGCAACCTCTATCCAAAATCTAATTCAACCAATCTCTCCTTATGAAAGTAAAGAGCAAAACCAGAACCAAAACTTTCCTGAAATCAGTCTGGTAATCCTTCAATCCTGAATGAATACTATCTTCATGTTGCTCTCAAGAAAGAAAGAAAGTTCTTTGCTAAATACCATATTAGCAAATATTATTTCCTACCAAAACCTGTCTTCTTATAGACATTTTGCCCTATCTATATCTCTTGTTCCTATTCCTAAATTAGTTACAGAAACTAGAAGATTCTAACTAGAGAAGGGTTATGCAAGCTGAGATGGGAAAAAAACATGTCGGCTGGAAGTGGGTATACACAATGAAGCAAAAAGCATATGAGAGCATCAAAAGATACAAGATCAGACTTGTTGCAAAGGGGTTCACACAAACATATAGAATTGACTGTTTTGATACTTCTCACCAATGGCCAAATTAAACCCAATAAAGGTGATATCATCTCTAGCTCTGTTCACTCACCCAAATAGATGTGAAAAATGTCTTCCTCCATAGTGATCTCAAAGAGTAAGTATCCATAGCATAACCACCTGGATTCAAACACTCAAAAGGGACATGAACTTGTGTGTCAATTAAAGAAGGTCTTGTATAAATTAAAATAGTCACCAAAAACATGGCCTGAAAGATTTAACAATGCTCTAACCAATTATAGCTTTTTGAGAAGCCAATTAATTATTTTGTGTTCATAAACGAGACTGGAGGGAAGAGAATTACCATATTAGTGTATGTAGATGATATAATTCTAACAAGAGATGATTGTAAAGGTATAACACAACTCAAGGAGTTTCTCAAGACATAGTTTGAAATAAACTATCTTTGTAAGTTACATTATTCCCTCCGAAGAGAGGTCGCAAACTCCAACAAAGGCCTTTTATTATCCCAAAAAAAGTACACCTTAGGTCTCTTGCAAGAAACAGGATTACATGGCAGCAAGGATTCAAGCACATCTATGGATCCAAACACAAAATTATTTCATGATCAAGATGAAGATGTTGAAGATCCAAAGCAATTCAAGAGATTGGTGGACAAGCTCATATGCCTAACTATTATCAGGCCTGACATCTCTTTTGCAGTAAGCAATGTGAGTCAATTTACGCAATAACCAAGAAAACCTTACTTGGATGCAATCTACAAGATCCTAAAGTACTTAAAAGGGCAATCTTGGTCTAGGTTTGTGTTTCAAGAAAAATGACAACCTTGACATTCAATGATACACTTATACAAATGGGGAAGGTTCACCATTAGAACAGAAATCTACATCAAGTTATTACATAATGGTTGGTGGAACCCTAGTGGCTTGGAAGAGTAAAAAATAGTCAGTAGTAGTCAAGTCCAATGTAGAGATTGAGTACAAGGCTCTGGCTCTAGGAACATGTGAAATACTATAATTACAGTTACTATAAAAAAAGTGAGGATTCCCTGTGAATGGTCTCTCAAACGTCTACTGCGATTATCAATAAGCTCTATATATCTCTAATAGCTCTGTGTTTCATGAAAGAACTAAACACGTTAAAGTTGATCTTTATTTTATCAGAGAGAAAGCCCTTAGTAAACAAAATAAACTACAAAACACACCAACTGAGAGGCAGCTGCTAAATGCACTTGCAAAGGCACTAAGAAAGGACTATCTACTATTAAATATATTCAAGTTGGGCATGCTTGATATTTATGCACCAACTTGAGGGGAATGTTGAAACATATACACAAACTATACCTTCTATTAGCAGTTGTTTAGCTTCTGTTTATTTAGCTCTTGCATCTATTTTGTCAAATATGTAGTCCAACTAGGAATTCGAATAGGTTCAGGACCCCCGTCTAGAATTCAAATACAAGGAGTTAGAGTTCTACTTGGGCTAGACTTAGAGTAGGATGTTTGCCCTATATAAAAGGCTAGACCCGTGGCTATTATAATAATCAGTCTCTATTATTCTCTCTTAGAGAGACTATGAATTACACTCTCACTTCCCTCTTTTATCTCTCTCTTCTCTTTTCCGCATAAAAAACTCTTAACTTTTGTGAAGCACTAAAGAGTCAAAAACTATAGTACCTCAACAACTTCTTACACAACCTCACCAAATCCATCCCCTGATTTGCAAACTTACATCAGGAGAAATTTTTTTGTCAAAAGTAATCATTCCCTAGTATTACATAAAATAGGCCGAAGAGCAAAATAAATCAATTTTCTGTACCAAAACTAGTACTACTTAATGAAAGTTGTAAGCATAACTTTTTTGCAATAGATAATACCAACCATTTTTCCTTCTATTTGAGAATATAAAAAACCATCAACTTGATAGAATTGAAATCCAATTATCAGCCAACATGTACTCACATTGTGCATTCTATCAATGACTAAGCCATAAAGTAGATGATTTGTGAGTTTGGAACAAAATCCTTCAACAAGTTCAAATGTTCATAGTAAAAGAGTTCAGGTCTACAATCCTATGTCAATTTTCAGTCCAATGTCAATTCCAAGTAGCCATTGGAACACGTGAACACATATTGAGAACAACAGAAGAATTAAAAACTAATGCAATTAGTGATTCCCATTTCAGATTCCTTGAGAGAATGATACTGAGAAAACGCAACGGAAATTAGATTCTTTCAAGGAGACATTTTTAGACCTTGTAAAGAACATACCTTCCTCAACACGAAAGATCTATGTGGCTCAATTTCTAATGTATGGAACTGCCCAATCTGCAGTATATGTTCATTAAGTCAATATCACAATAAATTAATGGACTTTTCATCTAACTAACTTGATAGAATATGAAAACTAACCTTCACATGTTCATTTTCCATGATGTTCTTGCCACGTATACGTAACACCGAACCCTCCTTATCATAATCTACAGCCTGAAAGAAGAACAACAATCAGTCACCAAAACACACACAATTGAAGTATAAGACTAGGAGCTCTATATAATTTCTCTGTAACAAATAAAAGCTTTGGTCTAAGGGATGCCTCTTTCGAGGTAACTTGAGCAAACTAACCCACCACTATCATATTAAAATATAGCACTGAAAGTGGTATCTTTGTCAGTCATTTCAAGCTGTAATGTCAGACTATGTTTATTCAACAAGAAAGAAGAGACTTTCTCTAACTAATTCATATACTACTACTCTAGTCTCACTACTACTAGTCTACAACTAATGAACTGCAATCTTGACTCACATTACACATTTATAATAAATAATAAATCAACAATGATCAACTAATTCACCATAAAAGACTATTACAGAGAAAAAACAAGACTATTTAAAAAAGGTTGACCAAAGAAGACCATTAGGTAGAGAAAACTTCCTGACCCTAAACAAGACAAGGTGTGATTTAAAGAAATAGCCAATTCATATTCCAATTTTATAGGTTATTTTAACTCTAGGAGAAATCACAAAAATAAGAAGCAAAAATTGGACTCAAGAATTTTTCCATAAAACAATTGGAATTAAGAATAGGGGAATCAATAAGTTAAAGCATAAAAATAGACAATTTAGAAACCAAGTAGACTACTTTGCTGACAGATACAGAATTACCTCAACTTTGATTTCTAACTTCAGTTTAACTCGTTCAGCATCCCTTCCTCCAGATGCCATCTCTCTTAGAACTTTCCTGAAAATGTAGTAAAAAGGATAAGCATAATTGCATAGGATTAAAGCTTTTATTTTCTCTAGATATCTAATGGTGTGTTTCTACATAATATAAATCATGTACCTATACATGTATTTTATATGTATATACATATACATAGTTTTGTAGATAGATAGATAGACATAGTTTTCTGTCGAGCATCATATTCCATACTTTGTGATAGTTGGGCACTTGACACCCTACCCGTAACCTGAAAACTTTATTCCTGAGAAATCAAGTTTCACCAGAAATATAATGTTTTCATAGATGAAGGAGAAGTACCAGCAGAAGGCTTCTTTCTCTCTTTCAAAAACTGTGATTTAACTGGAATTCAAAACAATGCAGCATAAAGTTGAGGTACTATTTTCTAAGGTCAACACACAACGGTACTCAAAACTAGCATCAATCTAAAACTAACATACTTCTGTGTTGAACTACCAGACACTCCAGTGAAGAACATAGAACCCCTTTCCATAATTGAGCTCTAAATAGATCAAGACATGCACTTCTAGTAGATCATATTAGTGCACGTTTTGTGCCTTCATGAGATGTGACAGCATGATTGTGCAGAAATCAAAGTTTGACCTTTGCTTCAAAAAAAAACTATAACAACCAAAAATATAGTTCGAAAGATAACAACAACAATATATGAAAAGCAATTAATGATCACTATAATTTTCTCATCCTCTTCAGTAAAAAAAATCCACATTTTATCATCATAAACCAATTAAACGCCACAACAATCTCAAACTGAAAGCTTAAGCTTGGTCAAAACAGATGGCGTCCATCCCACAGGGATTAACTCAAAGCCAAAAACAGTGACATATCAATTAAAACCTTAAAAAGAAATAATTGCAGGTAAAACAATAACAGTATCATATAAAAACAGCAAATAATAAACATAATTTTGCCTTCCCGGAAGAAAAATTAAGAACTAACTACAACAATCTCAAAATAGGTAACAGAATCGCCAACACCTGACGGTAACGGCCTGGACCGTATCCCCAGCGGAAATGAGATTGTAGGCATGCCACATATCATCGTCCTCCTCGGGAATTATCTGCAAACCAACAAGCAAAGAAATCATCAAAATTTCACAACCCACGCCCACCACCACCACCACCACCTCCCCAAAATCGATAGCAGATTGGAAAGTAAGATTCAAAGGATGACGGTTGGAAAGGAAAACGGAAACCTTGATGCTGCCGGGGCCGCTAGGGACCAGATCGCGGCGGATGAGCTTCATTGGAAACCGCTTGATTTTGCTCCGGAATGATTCCCGGCTGCACGCACTGCGTATCGAACTAGGACTAAGAAGGAGCGTTGTTCGGTCTGATCCGGATTCGGTAGATCGTACCCAACCCAATTCAATATTCCTTATTGCCAAATGGAAAAATGGAAAATCCAATGGATTGAGTTGGTTCTTGACTCGAATCTTCTAAGCTTACTAATACTAGACACGAAACACGTGCAATCTACGAGGAATGGTAGTTAAAAACTTAAAACTATATATTAAGATTTTAAATTTTAGTTTTAAGAATTTTGAAATCTATTAAATTAATATATTTTGGTCATTTCAATTAAATCTAATCTCATTTTAAATTCAGCCAAATTATTTTTTATTTTTCCTTAACTATAATTTATTATATTTTGATTGTATTTTGATTTTAGTTTTAAAAATAATATAAAATTTAACAAAATATGAAAGAATAGAAAATTTTTAAAAATTAATGATAATTATTACTATAATATTATATTATATTTTAACTAATTTAAATTAAGTTTGATATTATGAACATAAATTTTTTTCATATTATTATATAAAAATAAGAAGTAAATAAAAAATCAATTTCATAAAGTTTAATAACTAACAATAAATAAATAAATAAAGGATAAACTTAACCATATCGTTTAAAATTACCTTATATAACTGATATAATATATAAAAAATAAATAAAATATACTTGTTTAAAATACTAAAAATATAAATTATAAGTTCTAGGACTGGAAATTAAATTTAATAGGAAGAAAGAAAAAACTTAATTATTTCATTTAAATTTAACTTATAAAAATAAAATAATAAATAACTAATAAATAAAATATGCTTAAAATAAAAAAAATTAATTGCAAGACTTAGGATTCATTCAAACCCTAGGTCTTTTGGGAGAATGCAACTTAACCATCTCTTATGAAACCAACATTTAAAAGCTAAAATAATATAAAAATAATAAACTAATATATTAGTGCTAAAAAATTTTAAATCATGGTCAAAACGTTTTGGTTTTAGCTAAAAATTAAAATCTTGTTATAAATATCAAAAAACAAATTGAGTGTATGTATATATGTATTAGTTATTGATAGAGAGGTATTCATGAGGCTTTTTTCAAGAAGGTGTTCCTTATCTTCATTCCCTAAAGTATGGTTTTAAATATGAGAAATTTCAACTATTCTAATTCCTAAGTCAGAGAGAAAACACAAAAGTCATAGTTAATTTCTGATTGAGAAAATCAAAATAGGAAATAACACATGTTGTTTACATTTGATTCTAATTCAGAAGAGTCCTTTTACTCCTTTTTAGTCAGTCCACTCCTTTACTAAAGAAAAAACTATCTGTATGATGTCTATCGAAGGAAGAAACTCTAATGCTTAAGTTAGTAATTAAGCAACTCTATCAAAATGGGGAGAGATGGATCGCCATGAGAGAATGAAATAGTATATGAAATCAATTTCAAATAGAGAGCTAGTCCTTTTTTTTACTTGAATGCTCTCATATTCTTCTTATAGTCAATGGGTAACTTAATCTCACTTTTGAAGGTAAGTTAATTGTAGTTTTTGGATGAACTAATGCATGACATTTGGAGGAATTTGATTAGTGTCTCATACCATGGTCCAATAAATTTTTGTTGAATAACAGAAGGTGGAGTAGGAAGTAGTTATTATTGGAGAAGTCTATTCTTTAAGGTGCCATACAAACTAGTTGCCACGAGTTAAGAATGCGAGAAGTATTTGTGACTCAATCTACTCAGACTTTGCTTAACCAAGGCATGTCAGCTAAGCCGTTAGTGTTTGTTGACCTCAACTTTGGTTTATGTCATCTTTCGATCTGATTCGATTTTCAAATTTGGATTAATAGTTTGCTTTCACACATGAGTACACAAAAAAAATAATGTGTCTTCTTGAAGCATTTTCATCAATCCAAAAAATAAATTTTCTTATATACTTTGGCCAATGAAAGAAACTTTCATATTGGTTTCAATTTTTTTCTTCATGAAACCCTAACTTCAGTTAATGTTTCTTCTATACTTCAACCTATGATTGTGTCCTCTTTTTGTCAACCTTGGTTGAATATTAGCTTTTTCGACAAATTTGACCAAGCCTTACTGCTTGCACTCCCTATAATTGTTTGGAGTTGCAAGCTGTACCTAATGCAACATTTTTCAATATCATTGCTCGAAATGGCAGTTGATTGATATACGATTTTTTTTCTTGCAAAGTAGCCTGATTGCAAGCACTGTTATTTTTTCCTATGGTATCGACTCATGCTTTCCATTGTGCAGTTACTGGATTTTGGTATGCAAACAAAAAATTCCAAAAGGGAGTAGCTTAAATTGATTGAGGCAGATGAAACCTAAGAAGTTGCAATTCTAACGAAAGCCATTATTATGATTTATAAATGCTAGAATTGGACGTAGAAATACAGAGATTTCTTCTACAAGGGACCCTGTCTCACTTGCATTCGAGTCTCCAAATACTTCATGAATATAGGTAGAACCAGCAGTTTTGTTTTTCAATTGTGGGCTGAGTACTTGAGGTGGAGAAGTCCAAACACTGAGAGCACTTGCATGAGACAGAATAGGACACCATGAATGGATTTAGGAAGGATTTTGCCAAAATATTTGAACACATTTCATAATCTTTAATTTATATAATTAAATAAGGACATGCATGTGCGCGTGCCTTGGACTAGATTCTAAATTTATTCCTCAGAAGAATTAGCCCTTGCGATGCATGGTTGACTGTTGGCATGAATCCGGGCTGCAGCCACTGAATGAAGAACTGTATTTTCATATCAGTATGTATATATCTCTTGGCGTTGTACACAATAATATTTATATTATTTAAAGAAATACATGCATAATTTGATAGTTTCGTATGCAACTATATGATTGGTTCGAATTTAACTAAATAATGGATTATTGCCTTTCATTTTGAGATTGGCTCATATTTCATTTTTAATTGTGAATCTATAAACAATTTGTTTTCAATTTACCAAAATTTTATATTCTATAGGTTGGTTATCATTTTGATTGTTGAAAGTTCTTCAAAAAGACACATTTTCCCAAGAAAAATAAACAAGTCAAACACATACTACAACATTTTCAGTTATTATCGATGTTAATATAATGCCATTAGGAGTAAAATTAATGTCAAAAAGCTTTTACCGATACTAAGCAAATATTGTGAATATTTCTGGTACTAATTCATTGGTTTTTCATTCCAGAAATACAAGTGACGACAAGAACTAAAACCACCAGGTAGCATGCTCTAGCTGCCTTAGCCATTTGCAGTTTTTTGACAGCTTGGCGCCTTCTTTGTCTACCACAGTGTATCTCTAACCATGGAGAGAAAAAGCACTAGAACCACCTTCCTTCTGAACCCAGAAGCTGTTTGATTCTAGAACCTCAAATTAGGAGCAGTATCCCTTCTTGCAGATGATTGTGCAGTATGGTAGCTATGGTCGCCTCCAGGGAACTTGTTACCATACAAGAAAAAAGTGGAGTTCAACTATGGCATAACAGCTGAACAAAACAATAGTAGAAAATACAACATCATCTTATCAAAGTTTATATCATATGCAAAGGGTAAACCAAAGGCTGCATTTCTCACAGGATGTCCCAAAAAGTCCAAATTGATCATAGGATGTCCCTTCACATACTGAGGATACATTGCCGTCTAAGATTCATGCAGAAGGCACTGAGGCCACTCGAGGGCTGGTTCAAAGGCACTTGAAAAGAAGCTATTCTTGAAAGTATTGAAGGCATTCTTGCTGGCAAGTCTTGGGCAGGTCTGGGAGCTTGAACTTTAAGCCACACTATCTCAACTTTTGAGGACCTTGCCCTCCAACATGGCACCTACACAAATAAAGTAGCATTCTTCGCAAAATTCACAGTGAATTATAGCTCTTTTATTTTCGTTTTATCAGTAACTGTGTGAACTATAGTTATTACCTTTCAATGCTGCCCCAACATTGTTTGCATCCTCCTTGGATAAGAATACTATAATAGAATAAAATATTGCCAGTGCTAATAGACCGTTGCTAAATTAGCCTTGGTGTTACTCGATCCATTGATGGCGCTAACATCTTAGTGTTGCCAATAATGCAATATTAGAAGTGGTAAAAATTTAGCGCTGCCAAAATCTAAAGCTTTTGCAGTGCTAATACCTTAGCACCACGAAAGCTTGATCAACACTTGATGCTAATTAAAATAGCACCAGCGTTGATGTCCTAAAAAGAGCCCCGATCCCAACAATTTTTTTATTGTCTTCTCGCTTCTAGCACTTTGAGAGTCCACTTCTTTTCTACTCTATTACGGCCAACCTACTGCAGCTGTCTGGACGCCATCGTAACTTGAAGATTTGCCACCATCAGGCCTTAGCGCGCCATTAGCTTCAAGATCCATCTCACCTTACTTCAAGATCCAACAGTTTAAAAGTTTGCTTTGCCTTAGTTTGCTCTATTCGGATCTTGCAGCTGTATTTTCATGTTAGAAGAACTTCGGTTGGAAGTATTTGTTCAATTTCTTCCACTTTCTTATGTCAATTGATTAATTTGTGTTTTTTTCCATTTAATTGTTTCTTCTATCTTTTCTCCACCCAATTCCAACATATTGTTTCTTCAATTTCTTCCACTATGGCTGCAATTTATCAAGGAACGAGATATTGTGTTTTTGAGGAGCAAGTGCATCAGTAATTACATTAGTTTGGGGACATGAAACTGTATATTTTTCTTGGTTCATTTTTTTAACATGTTCAAAATTTATGTTAACATTGTGAGAAATTTAAAATGCCATTGATTCGAACTAGCGACTCTCTTGCTTAACATTTATGACTTCATGTTTCGCCTAATGAAGTTTTTTGCTTTGGATCGAGTTTCTAATTACATTTGTACAGGAGCTATTATCTGTACTATTATTGCATTTCAATATCTCCCCTTGTGCTTTTCACTCTATGCTAATTCTATCTTGAGTAACAGTGAGTACAAGAGTAGGCTCTTGTGTTTTTATCACTTTATACACCTTTGCAAACATCTAAATTTGGTTTTTGTGCTCTTGTTGCATTACATAATAATCATGCTTGAAGCTCTTTCTTGCATATACTTTTCACTCATTAGTGGTCATCATTTGTACTAATGAGCCATGCTTAATAAGATTCACATTGATATTCTACGATCTTTTAAAGAGTTACAACTTAAACTTCAATATCTCAAATACTACCTCTTCTTTTATCTTCCAAAATTTTTTGGTACATTTTTATTTTCCAACATGATTAATTGCATTCTTAATTAGTGTGGAGTCATATATTGCACAATAATTAGATAATATTAACTATGAAATTGAAAACAGAAACATTAAAGGAGTTATGATAGATGCACCATATATTGATTCATATCAGCCACATGCAAAATAATATAAAAGTGATAATATGACTAGTGAATCTGATATTAAAGAGAAAATTCTTTCAAAAGATGACAAATTTGATAGTGACTATGATAATGATGATTTTGTGATTGAGAAATTTGATGGGTAAATGACATTATCATATTAGATTAGAATTACATATATATGGCTATTTATATTTACTATTATTTATTATTTTGTTAGCTTATTGCATTGAAGTTATTTTTTATTTCATTATATTTTAAGTGATTGGATTGGTGTACTGCTCTTATGATATTTTCTCCGTCACTTGCGCTCTTCGTCCTTGCAAGTATTTTCTACATATTTCACTTCTGTTTATCATATACTTATCTTGCAATTATTTGATTTATTTTTTTTAATGTGTTCTCCACTTGTAGATTAGCATAAATTGCAAAGAAAAGAAACAATTTGTACGCCACATGGTGGAGAGATTTTAAGATGTGGATACTGCAAAGGAGGTGTTCGAGAAAAGTGGAGATTCCGATGGGGACTATAATGGCGATAGTGCAAACTCTGCTCCTCCAAATCGGGTATATTAGGAGCTGCATTCTAATCATGATGGAGATATGTAACTCATGATCATACTTTATCTACTTTATATTTTACTTGATTCAATTTTTCTAACAATACAAATTAATTTTTTTTAACTGATTTTACATTACATGTCCTTCTATAGCCTTCACTGTTGGGATTCGCAGCGGAAGTTTCACGGATCACATTATTTTCAAACAACACAAGAAACGAGAAGTAATACAAGATAAAAGAAAATAACAAGATAAGACAACGGGAGATCCACTATCAATAGATAAAGGCTTTTACAAGAGTTTACAAGAAGGACTTCACTCTTTCTTACTCAATTAAACTCTTTCTCCAAGCCTCGGCAACGCCTCCACCTTCAGAGAAAATCTCCAAGAGAGTACCACGAGGAATCACCATGAGAGACCACCGAGAAACACTAGAAAGACCCACACATGAGAGCCAACACTCTCTCTCTTTCTCTTCTCTCTATTCTCTCTATTCCTCTCTCTTTATTTCAATCTCAATACTACGCTACACATAAGCCCTAGATATTATAGTATATTTTATAGACTCTTATTGGGCCTGAGTTTTATACAATTACAACTCCTAATAATATAAATTTAAATCCAACTTTGGATTCCTACTTTAACTCAAACTCTAATTAGAGTTTAAGACATCTAAAATTCAACAATCTCCATCTTGGCTTGAACTCGGGCGTGCCATCATCACGAAACGTCAGCCATTATCTCTCATCCAGCTCCTGCCCCTGGGCTACTAGCTTATTCAGATAATTGCAAGATGCGAACTCGAGCCAACCTTGAATTTGCTCTTCATGTCTACAGTTTTGTACTTTTGAAAACTTTTCGGATGACCTGTGTCTGTCGTTATAGTAAAAGTAATTTGAGGAGACATCAAATTACTCCGAGTATCGTGCTTCATCTTCACTACTGTAGCCATCGGAACTCCACCTGCAATGGTGTTCCCTATCAATCGATAAACATTGCCACACTTCTCACCTCTCATCAGGATTCTAATACCACGTATCACCTTCATGATTCCATCTCTTGATGAATAATTACAGCCTTTTGAGTCCAGTACACCAAGTGAAATTAGATTCCTTTGCATCTTGGGGACATGCCTCACCCCAGTAAGAGTTTGAATCGCTCCATCAAACATCTGGATTTTGACTGTTCCCACACCGGCAATCTCACAGGCTGAATTATCGCCCAACCAAATAGTACTTTTCTTCTTATTCTCCTCATAAGAAGTAAACCAATCCTTCCTGGAGCAAATATGATAAGAACTACCAGAATCTAAAACTCACTTACCAGAAGTGTCGATTTCTACGGATACTGCAAGAACGTCTCCATCCGCACTATTATCAGAAGCATCATCCGCTATTGCCATCGTCATATTGGAGGACTCTTATCTTCCCACATTCAGGGCAATACCGTCTAATATGGCCATACTTCTTACATGAATAGCATTGTACTTTCACCTTCAATTTTGATTTGGACCGTTGCTTGCCTTCTCCATGCTCTCTTAATCTTTCTCTTTCGTGAGCCACCAATCCTTCACCAAACTCCATATTAATGTTTGAGTTTCTTCTTCTTTCATTAGAAAGAAGACTAGCTGTCACATCTTCCATCTTGAGAGTTTCTTTACCATAAAGAATTGTGGTCACAACATGATCGTACGAAGCAGGAAGAGACATCAAGAGAATCAGCGCCTTATCGTCCTCTTCAAACTTCACATCAACTTTCAGTAAATCATTGATAATCTTATTGAAAGCATTTAAGTGATGTAATATAGTTGTACCTTCGCTCATACACAGTCCGTACAACTGTTGTTTCAGATAGAACTTGTTCGTGAGGCTTTTTGACATGTACAACTTCTCGAGTTTTGTCCAGATGTCCATCGTCGTCTCTTCGTCAATGACATTGTACAAAACCTCATCAGTCAGGCATAGAATAATTAAATTCAATGCCTTTTGATCTATCTCCTCCCAGTCTTCATTACTTATCTTGACCAGCTTCTTTTCTTTTTCCTCTAACGTCTTTTGTAGACCTTGAAAAGTAAGAACCGCCTTCATCTTCTTTTGCCATAAGGCAAAATTTATCTTGCCGTCAAACTTCTCCACCTCGAGTAAGGACTTTGCCATCTTGGTTGTTTGCTTCTAGGCTCTGATGTCAATTATTGGGATTCGTAGCGAAAGTTTCACGGATCACATTGTTCTCAAACAACACAAGAAACGAGAAGTAATACAAGATAAAAGAAAATAACAAGATAAGACAACGGGAGATCCACTATCAATAGATAAAGGCTTTTACAAGGTTTACAAGAAGGACTTCACTCTTTCTTACTTAATTAAACTCTTTCTCCAAGCCTCGGCAACGCCTCCACCTTCAGAGAAAATCTCCAAGAGAGTACCACGAGGAATCACCACGAGAGACCACCGAGAAGCACTAGAAAGACACACACACGAGAGCCAACACTCTCTCTCTTTCTCTTCTCTCTATTCTCTCTATTCCTCTCTCTCTATTTCAATCTCAATACTACGCCACACATAAGCCCTATATATTATAGTATATTTATAAACTCTTATTGGGCCTGAGTTTTACACAATTACAACTCCTAATAATATAAATCTAAATCCAACTTTGGATTCCTACTTTAACTCAAACTCTAATTAGAATTTAAGACATCTAAAACTCAACACTTCATTAGTATGACCCATCATGGCTCTCATAGAACTATAGGAGTTTGGGATACCGAGATATTTAAATTACTTTTTAATGTCAATTGTTACCATTAGGTCATTGGCGAGAATTTGGTATAACTCTCGACCAAATTAGGGATTTTTGCAAAAAATAAAGATAAATTGCCTACGTCCTACACTGATTGGCAAGCTATGCGCCAAGAAAATAAGAAACGGATTTGGGCAGATATAAGGTAATATCAAATATATTATGTCTTCTTAGATAATCCTATTCAAAATATTTTCTAGATTTTTAATTTTCATAATGTCTTACTATCTAGGCCAATATAAATTTGGAGGACATAGTAAAAAAAAGGGTCATGCGAGCCTTTAGTAAATGTTGGCGAAAACTGGAAGGCGAACGTGAAGAAAAAATATTTCACCCCATACAAGAATGATCTAATAAGACTTATCACTTGTCCAAATTAGAGGATAGGTAAAGATAAGTGGCACATTTTGGTTAGATATTGGTAGATGAGAGAAGCTCAGGTATTGCTCTAAGATCTTGGTTATTGGAATATGAATAGTATTTATCATTAGCACTATATGATATCCTAACAATTTTATATTTTTCATTCAGGACTTGAGTTGGCAAAATTAAAGGCATTGAAAGCATCAAATGATGAGTCACTCTCTCAGATGCCAGGAATTTACCAACTTGAAGGCTAAGGTATATAACCTATAACTTATAATAAGAAGTTTTATCACTTTATTATGTATATTTCATTCATAGTGTTACTTGTACCTTGAGGCATCTAGCAGAACTGAACCTTTAAAGCTAAATGTCTTCCTTGCATCCCATATCAAGAAGGATGAATAACCTGTTGAAACAGCGTCCATATCCATCATAGTGAGTATTATAACTATTTTTAGGCACAATATACATTTGAATTAAATAATGTTAATATTTTTATTGATTGTGTTGTAGGTGAGGATCACTCAGTTGAGGCAATCTTATTTGGAAAACTCTCTTCCAGATACGATGATCCAAAATATGATTCATAATTAGGTATTTAAACCTGACAGATATGGGCGAGTGTAAATATTTGGTTTAGGGCCGACTTTCAAAACTTTCTCCAGGTGCTTCTGCAGATCCTCGCAAAATGAGCAACCTCAGTATAAACAGTCAGGTGCAAGTAATGATCTAGACGTAGGCTGCTGCAGCAATGACGATGTTCAGAGGGGAGATATTCAATGCATTTCCTTGTACCATATTTCGGGATACCCTACAATCCAAGGTATGAATCAATTTTTGTCAATTTATACTATACAAGAATTTTTTTTTGTAATGCTAATACATGTTTCTTATACAAATTATTAAGGACGTTCTAGGTATAGCATTCTAGTGGCAAGGCGATGTTGGCAATAGCCAGGTTAGTTTGAGGGCAACTCCTTTTACTGCCCAACCTACTAAGATACAAATACATTCAAAATTTTATTACATATATTGAACATTTTTGGTTTATAAACATGGGGTAGAGGAAAAACAATAAAGACTTAGGCAAAAAGATGGGGACTTGGGCATGAGGATATATAATTTGGGCATCCTACTTAGACATGGGTACAAGTGGTTAGGGGAGGGTGTGAAACTTATTAACAGATATATATGATTACTTATATAAATTTTTAATTTATATTTATATTCTCACATACCTATTCGAGGAGACCATTAATAAGCCAACAATTGGGAGCACAATAAGCGGATAAGGACATAGAGGGGTGATATTATTTTTTTCTTTTTGGATGGATTGTCTCGTACATTAATTTAATATTATAAATTTCTTCTTGAAGAAGTATGAAACTTTTTAGATGAATTATCTTGTACTTATACTTTCGAATATATATATATATTTAAAATTATATCCATTAGATTATCTAGAAGTAAAACGGTATTTGGAATATTTACAAGATTTCGATATTAATAAGTGGTGTATAAAGAATTTGGGTCTAGAAAACCCTTTGACTGTGCTATCGTTAGTGCCGCCAATGGGATGCCGCCTAAGGGGAACCATTGGTATCCCATTGGCGGTGCTAATTGGTGCCACCAATTAGAATTTTTTACAGTGCTAACAAGAGCGCCACCAAAGATTAGGATCTTTGGCGGTGCTAGCTATAGCACCTCCAAAGATTATGCCCTTTGGCCGCCAAATGTTCTAATTGCAGCACTAAATTTAGGGCCACCAATAACAAGCATTAGCGACGCTAAATTTAGTGATGCCACTAGAATTTTTGGTGCCACTAGTTTCGGTTAATGGCAATGCTAAATTAGCACCGCTATTGATAAGTAGCAGTACTTTTTTAGCGATGCAAATATTTGCTATGCCAGTTATCGCGTCATTTTGTGAGTGCTACAAATTAGTGTCACTAATGACATTTTGACACTAATTTGACCTATAGAGACGCTAAAATAGCACCAAAAAAAGCGTAAAATATTATAGTGGAAGGAAACATAATCATAACCCTTTCTCTAACTATCTACATTAGGAATCACTTTAGAGGAAAATATTGCTCCAAATTTAGAAAACAATTTTGAGAGTGTCTTTTCATCCATGAGGCATCCATGTTATGCACAAACACCTCCTAGATTTGCACAACAATAAATATGTAAGGGAATGTCCTACTTGGATGATGGGATGAGTGAATAAAACCCAACAAAAAATTAACCTGGATCCTCTCTATTGGGTTTTGCAGATTTTCCGCAAATAACTTCTTTAGGTGTTCCTTGCATTCTGATTTCTTCTCAGCTTGACCCACGTATATGGTTTTAGAACCAATAGATAAACTAGGGTACATAAGATTCCTAAACCATGATATGTCTTCACAATGTTAACCCAAAACTTCTTAAAAGAGATGAATGAAGAAAATATCAGGGAGATACCAAGCTTTGAGCCTTTTAGTGTCTCCATTGCATTCTTGGCTTGTTGTGGGCAACTTAAAACTAACAAACCCAAAGCCTTTGGACTTCCCAAACTCGTCTTTCATGACAATAGTCACTCATAACCTTGCCAAATTTTGAGAATTTTTCTTGAAGAAGGATCCAAATTCTTGATATAGATATTAGAGCGATTGGTTCTACCACAGGGGAAAGAGATGATGCTTCTCTCTCACTCTTCTTCGTGCACTGGTACACAACCAAAATACAAAAGCAGATCAGATGCTAGAAAGGACATACACAATACTCAAGAGAAAGTGAAAGAGACAATATAAATGGAATAGGACAAGAAGAGACGAACCAATGGAAGTGTGCATCACCAAAAAACAATTATAAAAACACAACAAAAAGCAATAGAAACATAAACAACTTAGATCTTCTTGGTTCCATGCCTGAGTGCCTTCTTGTTGAGAGCATTGATGGTATACAGGGCATCTGAACGAAACCATACCCCTTGCTTCGAACTTTCTCATCCAGCATCACCTTGCAAGAAACCATTGTGCCAAAATCTGAGAACATCTTCCCAAGCTTAGCCTCATCAACAGAGATTATACCATTTTCACATCAAGAAATGCCAAAGAAGTGGAAAATGAAAATAAGTACCCGAAAATAATAATAATAACATGAAAAAACAATCAGAGACCAGAGTAATAGAAACCTTGACCAAGATATTCCTATTTTTTTTGGCGAGGGTATATCAAAAATCACAACGGTGAAATGGGATCCAGTTAACAAGCTGCGAGAGGGGAATTTGAGGTAGGCATGGTGAAGTGATGATCCAGAGGAGGGGCTACAGCAAATGTAGAAGGAGGAGACAAACATGATTTAAGGGGCTGTTTGGTTGCAGAGAGAAGCATAGAAAAGTTACTTGTACTTCCAATTTATTTTTCAAAAATAATTGAAAGTAATTTGTTTTTATGATTGATTAGATGAAAGTTTACTTCTAATTTTTATTGTTTGAATGGATAGAAATAAAATTAGAAAGTATTGATCACATCATTATTTTTAAGTGTGGTGAATTTAACCTCTATTTTATAAATTGTTTTGTTAAAAATATAACTTTATTTTTATAGTAATTTTTACTGAAAATAGTTTTTTCAAATTAAAATATTTGGTGATATTACATTTTAAAAAATTATTAATTTTTTTAAATATTAATAATTTTTTAAAGACTTTACAAATACTTGAAATAAATATATGTATTTATATACAAATAAATAACAAATTGTATCAAAGACACAAGACATTGTTAGTTTTTAGCATAAAATCTCAATCCATAATTATTCTAAAGTCATAAAGTAGAACATAATAATACCTAGTTAATTAATGACATCTATCCATATTAATCTAAAATAATCAATTAAATACATTAACATCAAAGTCAATTTATAATAATAAATAAATAAATAAATACCTACATAAGAGTAATCTAAAAATATGAAATATTATAGGGATATATATGCAAAAACAACCTTAAAAAATGTTATGGTGGTTTTGTAGCATGCTCCCATTGCATGTAAGAAAACAATCACCAAACTAAAGCCAAAAAAGCAATGTTCTTCATTCTACAACCACAAATTCTTAAGCCAGTACAATTACTCTTTTCATTTTTGTACATTTTCTTGATTAATGGTGTGTCTATTCATCCTTTTTTCTTGTCTTATTTTAGATTCTAATGGAAAAAGCATAAAATGATGAAATTTCAGAGAGAATTGTTTTAGTAAAAGCTGTGATTAGCCACTTCGAATATAAAAATAAGTCTTCAAATTCTACAACAGGAAGTATGAATTGCAAATTAGCAATCTCAAAGTTTATGTATCTATTTTAATTTAGCTAAGTTGTTCATGCATGTTTCTACAAATTTTGGCTATGAGGAGTAGAGCTGCATCAAATGAAGTTGAAAATAGACAAGCTGCATGAGAAAGAGGCCTTCGGAGAAGGAGAAGGTAAAAGCCAAATTTGAGTTATTGAAAGCCTGGGAAAAGGCAAAAGAACTCACTTATTGAATCAAGGAGTCAAATGCCAATGTGATGGCTTAGAAATAAGAGTTGTCGATAATGCTTGGAGGAAGAAGAGTATTGGCTTAATTGTGTCTCGAATCTGGATTTTCTGAATAGTCTTAATTATATTAGGAAGTTATTTAGTGGGCCTAATTCTTATCTAGATTTATCTTCTACTAGAAGACTTAAATTAGTAGAAGTCTTATTTGAGTCAGTCTTCTACTTTGACTCAAACACAGTTAGGCCACATCTATAAATACACCATTGATGTAAGGGTTTCAATATAGAGTGAGAGATATATATATATATATCAATACTCTCAAGATGTCTTGTAACGGTTAGGCTACTTAGTATTTTGTGAGAGTTGGTGATATTGGAGTTTCATCTCCATCATTGTAATCTTCTCTTTCTCTTCTCATCAATACAATATTCTCTGGATCGTCTTCACCACATATATATCTTGTGTGCTATCTTTTCCTCTTTTCTGTTCTTCTTCTACATCATGAATTATGGTGGACATCGATATTTTCCGCAACAAGTGGCATCGGAGCTTGGTTCAATATATCTACTACGAAATTCGATATAGAGAAATTCAATGGAAAGTAAGGATTTCCTATTTAGCAAGCAAGAGTTCATGCAATTCTTACTCAACAAGGGTTGAGAAACACATTGAAGGACGTCAAGCCTAAAGATGTCACCGAAAGTGTCTGAAAAAATTAAAAGGCTAGTGCACATAGTACAATCATCCTCAGTCTCACTGATGAGGTACTCTATCCATTTCTTGATGAAACATCACCTTCAGAGTTATGGAAAAAGTTGAAGAAACAATATATGAGTAAGTCTATCTCAAATCGAATTTACTTAAAGCAGAAGCTCTTCAATTTTCGAATGAGAGAAAGTACGAATATAGTTGATCATCTTAATACTTTCAATAAACTTGTCTTTCAATTGTTAAGCATTGATGTTAAAATTGAAGATGAAGACAAGATAATTATTTTATTATCGTCTTTACATTCTTCTCTTGAGAATCTTAAAACTACTGTCATATATGAGAAGGATTTAAAATTTGACGATATTTCTACTGCCCTTCTATCTAATGAATATTTGAAAAAGATTGGAGGGGATGTGTCACACTCAGAAGCATTAATTGTTAGAGGTCATACCAAAGAAAGTCAAGGACAGGACATTCTAGATCTAAATCCAAAGAAATAAACTGCAGGTATTGTAACAAGATGAGACATGAAATTAAAAAGTGTTGGAAGCTCAAAGCAAAGAAAGAAAGAGAATCTCAATCTAAAGAGCAAGCCAAAGAACAAGTATCAGTTGTTGAAGGGAGTTCTGATGATGGTTTTTGTAATGTTCTCTCTATTAGTTCTAATTTTGATCGTTACCATGATATTTAGATTCTTGATTCTGTTTGTTCTTACCACGTGTCATAATAAGGATTGGTTTGAAGACTACAAGTCTTATGATGGTGGTTTAGTTTTGATGGGTAATAATAATCCATGCAAAACTGTTAGAATTGGAACAATCAAAATTAAAATGTTTGATAATATTATTAGAACTCTTACTGATGTTAGACATGTTCCTGATTTGGAAAAAAATTTGATCTCTTTGGGTGCTTTGAATTCTGTTGGTTATAAGTATTCTGTTGAAGGTGGAGTTCTTAAGGTTGCTAAAGGCTCATTAATAGTGATGAAGGGCCTAAAGCATGGAAATTTGTATGAGTTAGTAGGAAAAATCGTTGCAGGTGGAACAATAATTTCTCAGGCTTCTTCTTCTGATATGACCTACTTATGGCATATGCGTCTCGGTCATATGAGTGAGCAAGGTTTAAGTGAGCTCAACAAAAGAAAATTACTGAAAGGCCTCAAGTCATGCAAATTGAATTTCTGCGAGTATTGTCTCTATGGTAAACAGTCCAAGGTAAAGTTTAACATCGGTACTCATTACACTAAAGGCTTAATTGATTATATTCATTCTGATGTGTGGTGCTCTCCTATTCCATCAAAATCTGGCGCTCGTTATTTTGTCAGTTTTATTAATTATTTTTTCATAAAAGTGTGGATTTATTTTTTGCATAACAAAGCCGAAGTGTTTTTGTTTTCAAACGGTGGAAAACTTCAATTAAAACAAGGACTAGCAGAAAAATCAAATACCTCAGAAGTGATAATGGCGAAGAGTACAAATCAACAAAGTTTCTAAAATTCTGTGAAGATAAAGGCATCAAACACCACTTTACCATCCCAAGAAAACCTTAACAAAATGGTGTGGCTGAAACGATGAACAAAACCTTGTTGGAGAAAGCACGTAGTATGCTCAGTACAGCTAACCTTAATAAAGATTTTTGGGCAGAAGTAGTCAATACAGCATGCTTCATTGTGAATCGCTCTCCTCAAACAGCCATTAATTGCAAGACTCCTGAAGAGGTATGAACTGGTCAACCTGCAAATTATTCTTTTTTAAAGATTTTTTTCTTGCCCTGCTTATGTGCATATCGTCAAGGATAAGTTAGATGCACATTCCAAAAAGTATATTTTCCTGGGTTATGTCAAAGGTGTCAAAGGCTATCGTTTGTGGGATCCTACTATTTCAAATGTAATTATTGAGAGAGACATAGTATTTGACGAAAGTATTATGCTAAAATCTCTGAAGAAAGATCCCAATGATATAATGCAAGTGGAGGTGGAGCATGTAGTTCTTTCAGAAGAAGATATTCAGGGTATTCCCAACTCTCAAGAAAATTCTAAGAATCAAGTTTATAAAAATACTCCACTTCGAAGATCTCAAAGAAAAATAAAGCCACCTGAAAGGTATGGTTTTGAAGATATGGTAGCTTTTGCTTTAGTTACTAATAATGGCGATCCTTCTTCCTATAAAGAAGCAGTGCAGGATAAGAATTCTTCTCAGTGGCAAGCTGCTATGAATGAAGAGATAGATTTCCTTCAAAAGAACCATACTTAGGATCTGGTGAAATTTCCAGAAGGTAAAGGAGCAATTGATTGCAAGTGGGTATTTTGAAAGAAAGAGGATTTCTCTGAGATAGATGGTGTTAAATTCAAATCCCGTTTAGTTGCAAAAGGGTATTCACAAAAAGAGGGTGTTGACTTTAATAAAATTTTCTCTCCAGTGGTTAAACACATATCTATTTGTTTTCTACTTGCTTTAGTTGCTTTTCATAATCTTGAGCTAGAACAGCTTGATGTCAAAACTGCCTTTCTACATGGAGAATTAGAAAAATAATTTTTTATGCAATAGCCTGAAGGGTTCATCCAAGAAGACAAGAAAAATTTTATCTGCAAGTTGAACAAATCAATTTATGGTTTAAAACAGTCTTCAAGGCAATGGTATAAAAAGTTTAACAGTTTTATGCTGGGACAAGATTTCATTCACTGCAAACATGATTGCTGTGTTTATTTTAAGATGCATGCCAATAACTCATTTATTATATTACTTCTTTATATTGATGATATGCTTATCGCTACTCAAGACATATCTCTACTAAATGATTTAAAGTTTAAAATGAAAAAGGGATTTGAGATGAAAGATTTAGATGCTGCAATGAAGATTCTCGATATGGAGATTGATTGAGATTGAAAGCATGATAAATTATGACTCAAACAAAGCAAGTATCTCGAGAAGATTATTTCTCGTTTTCACATGCAGAATTCAAAACCCGTCAGTACTCCTTTAGCATCTCACTTCAAGCTTTCAGCTCAACAATGTCTTTCTACAGATGAGGAGTATGCATACATGGAAAATATCTCATTTTCAAGTGTTATTGGAAGTCTAATGTATACTATGATATGCACAAGACCTGATATTGTACAAGCAGTCAGCGTTGTTAGTCGTTACACAACAAATCCAGGAAAAGAGCATTGACAGACTATGAAATGACTATTAAGATATATCAAAGGTACTCTTAATATTGGTTTATATTTCGATAGGAATACAGTGCAAGAGGCCAAATTTATTGGCTACGTCGATTTAGACTATACTGGAGACCTTGATCGACGTCGATCCCTCACTGATTACCTTTTCACTCTTTGTGGAAGACCTATTAGTTGGAGGTGTACCTTACACTCAATTATGGCATTATCTACAACAGAGTCTGAGTATATGGTAGCTACAGAAGCCATCAAAGAAGCTCTATTACTAAAAGGATTGGCAAGTGAAGTTGGTTTTTCTCAACATGTTCTTCCTATTTTTTGTGACAGTCAGAGTGCCATACACCTTACGAAGAACCAAATGTACCATACCAAATCAAAACATATAGATGTCCAATTTCATTTTATTCGGGACATTATTGAAGACGGCGAGATTTCTTTACAAAAGATTCATTCTTCAAGAAATCCTGTAGATATGTTAACGAAGGTGATTCCGATTGACAAGTTCAATCTCAGTTTGGACTTGATCAATGTTCAAGGTCGTTGATCTTGTCTCATGAGGTAATGGTAAAGACATCTATTGAATATTCAAATTTAGAGAATAAGATAATTCGAGCCAAGGTGGAGATTGTTGGCTTAATTGTGTCTCAAATCTGGATTTTCCGGAGAGTCTTAATTATATTAGGAAGTTATTTAGTGGATCTAATTCTTATCTAGATTTATCTTCTACTAGAAGACTTAAATTAGTAGAAGTCTTATTTGAGTCAGTCTTCTACTTTGACTCAAATACAGTTAGGTCACATCTATAAATACACAATTGATGTAAGGATTTCAATATAGAGTGAGAGAGAGAGATATAGATCAATACTCTCAAGACGTCTTGTGACGGTTAGGCTACTTAGTCTTTTGTGAGAGTTGGTGATATTTGAGTTTTGTCTCCATCGTTGTAATCTTTTCTTTCTCTTCTCATCAATACAATATTCTCTGAATCGTTTTCGCCACATATATCTCATGTGTACTATTTTTTTCTCTTTTCTGTTCTTCTTCTACATCGTGAATTATGGTGAACATCAATATTTTCTGTAACAGAAGAGAAGTGTAGGTTCTGAATAGTTGTCAGCATATTGAATTTATATAAGAGTTGAACAAAGCCAAGCAAAAGAATATAGGAGTTGTATCTATATTTTCACATTAAGAAAAATTTTTATTAGAAATAAAAAATCTAAAAAAAATTAACAAAATTTTGATTATTTAACATGCTTTCATATTGATTGTTATGAAGAGAATAAATCTACGAAACTTGTGTCTCACCCACACATCCCAAGGACTTTGAACAAACAAGGTGGGCCAAACATGCGTATCCTTTGAAATCTATTCAAATACTTCAAAATTCATGTCATTTAGCTTTAAATTGTCTTAGAAAGCTCGACTAGTTGAATTATTTATGTGGGATTGGATGATGTTACCAGTCTTTTATGGTGATTTATCATGTGCTTATATGATTCTCTCGTCTAAAAGGCATTCATCATTGCATTGAAATTTGAGAATGTTACTCCCATGAAATTTATGCATTTGCTTCAAAATGAACTTTTCAATGTGTCATTTATGTTCTTTTGGTTGAACTTCTCATGCTACAAATAGGAAGAGGAGAAGGCACATGAGGAAAGTGAAAATCTTCAACAACAAGAATGTGAACATATTGCAGAAAGCTTTGAAAAGAAAATAGACATGATCTGGTTTGTTCCCTCATCATTTCTAGTACTTTTATCATTTATTGATAAGTAGATTATTTTTGGTTAGATTATTGTGTAGGTTTTAATTTGATGAACTTGAATATGCTTTTACTCCATGTTGGTAGTATAAATTATTGTGTAGGTTTTAATTTGATGAACTTGAATATGCTTTTACTCAATGATTTGTTATCCTTGTTATGCCCTTCAGTCGATTATGGGTGAAATTATATGGATGAAAAATGACGTGTTCATATGTAATAAGTTCAGGTTGTTAGAATGTTAGTTTCGGTTACACTTGGGGCATTACTATAGTATTTTTTTGAAGTAAAAAACCCAACGTGAATAGGGTACTTAGGCATGAGCTCCAATATCTATGAAATATCTTCTTTCATCATATGATCTATGGGCATAAGAAGAATTGTCGATCGTATACATAGATGGATCTTCCTGCATATTTATAGCTTGCAGATATTATGCAAGAACTCTATGATACTCAATATATAATAGTGGAGGAGTAACTGATCATTTTTCTACACATTGTTGGACATAATACTAAGAATAGAATTGTAATGCTCCACTTATATAGGTCTGGTGAGACAATAAGCCATTATTTTAATAAAATACTTAGGGCTATTGGTATGATAAAAAATGAGTATGTCTATCAAGTGACAGTGGTTTGACGAGCTACTACCTGTAATTTAAGGTAAAATATTTATATTTCTTTATTATACTTAGTTTGGTTTGTTGTAATTGTTTGTGTTTTCCCTTAGGATTATATTGACTTCTTGATGGGACTCACATTGATGCATTTGTGGCTATTGAGGACCAACCTCAATTTCAGGAAAGGAAAGGCATTATACAAAATGTCTTATGCTCTATCGATGCAAGTTAAAGTTTCAATACATTCTCGCTGGCTATAAAGAGTTTGTAAATGATTTCAACGTCTTAAGAGATGCTATTTCTCAACCACCACCTAATGGTCTTTGTTTGATTGAAGGTTTAATCTATTAAATTTTTATTTTTCCTTCAAGTTTAGGTATGTGCAAACATATATATTTCTAATTGATTATTGACATTCATTTATGAATTCAAGTAAATATTACTTGGTTGTATATAATAATGCTATGATTTATTTCCTCATATAGAGGTGTCTGATACCACATGAAGGAATACATAGGCTAGACTCCTCAAAATACTAAGAAGCTCTTCAATCTACGACAATCTTCATTGAGAAGTAAAGTCGAGTGGGAATTTGGATTATTGAAGCGTTACTTTAAGATCCTAAAAGAAGACTCTAACTTTCCATGAGAAACATAATTAGATATAGTTCTAATTTATTATGTGTTATATAACTATGTTATGACTATACATTCTTCTGATTATCTAATTAAGCCATTACAAGGAGAGGAAGCAGAAAATAAAGAAAATGGATAATTTGATGAATACGAGATTATTTCATTGCCAACAACTCAATAAGGACAACATGAAACACGACAATAGTGAAATCAGTTAAGGAACTCAATTGCGGAGGCAATGTGGGCTGAATACAATCACTAGAACAAATATAAGCTTCCTACATTTATGCCTTATGAATGACTTATTATTGCGACTTTTATGTTTCATGGATGACTTTTGACTTGTTATTTTTTCACTCTTAAAATTTAGTATCCAATATTATCATGTTTTTTAAATTTATGCTAACAAAACATATAGTATTACTTGAAGGTACTTGACCTGCACAGTTAGATGGAAGGGGGCTCATTTTTTTCTGATGCGGGTGATTCCCACTAGAATTTTCACCTAGATCCGCATTAGAGGGTCAAAGCAAGGGTAAGGGTAAGAAAGGTAACCCCAATTACCTTTGGTCTCAACAAACCTCAAATTTTCTAATTAACTTTTTGGTGGAGCAAATAAATAATAGTATGTGCATAGACAAATTATTCAAGAAAAATACATTAATTGTGTGTGCTTGAGCAGTTAATGCTTTTAATGAGAAGATTATTATGCAACACATGGAGAACCATTACTGTGCATTGAAAGAAAAGTATGGTAATATAAAGACAACGAAAGAAACCAACAGGGCTAGTTGGGAGGATGAGAGAAAGATGGTTCTTATATCAGATGAGATGCTTATCGATTATATATTGGTAAGAAATTTGCATTTTTAACTTCTAATTTTATGGCTTGACAAACTTTTTTTTTCAATCTATCATATAGTCTTACAGGGCTCTTCTTCCATTATCAACGTACAAATCCACAATTATGAATAGCTTGTGATCATTTGCGATGCTGATTAGGCTACTAGATCCTCTGTTCACTCCAATTCTGAAAGATTTAATGTTGAAAATATAGTTTTGGGCACACCAAACACCAAGAATTCAAACATGTCTTGGTTTGACTTCCTAACTGATGATACAAATGACTCCAAAAAGTCCCTCCATTTTGATGCCCTCATAACAAACTCGTGCCCAATCTATTTATCCATGATAAAAGGGCTCTAAAACATATGGTTGAGTTTTAAACTGAATTTCAAAAAATTTTGGTTGTAGCTATAAACAATGTAGCTAATGCACTAAAGGAGAGCAAGCCTCTTGCTAATTAGAGAGACAAGTTATACTCTACAGTAATGAATTTTCAGGGAGAAGATTTTCCTATTCCACTACTTGATGGAGCTTACAAGCGTTTGTATGAGTGAAATCTTGAGGGCAAGCATTCATGAAGGGGATGGATTAGGAGTTTAGACTAAACTACCTTTGTCGGTTTTCTACTGACTTGGACTAGCTTTCTCTATTGTCCTTATACTACATTTTGTTGCCCCTTGGATATTTTTTTTAGCTATTCTCGTGGTTGTTTTTTATGGACTTTTATTTGACTATTTGCATATGCGTAGATATGTGGGCATTTTTGAATTTTATGAACTTTTATATTTGCTTTCATGCTTATCTACAAATATACCACATATTCATAACTATTACTTTGGATATAAGCATTATAACTTTGTATTATGAATATATAATAGCAAGATATTGAGCTTTTATTTTTTATTTTTGGCCAAATGTGTGCCTTCTAATTGATGTCTATTATCAAATACTATCAGAACATATTATATTTATATGATCTAATGTATGCCTTTTAATTTGTATATATTACTTATGATGTTATCCCAGAAAATGCTCTATTTTTATGTTTATTTTAAAACAAATTTATGTCAAAATTTCATAAGATATTTGTAATAAAATTGAAGAACTTCATGGCTTACTTGAAAATAATAATATATTGCACAAATAAATTAATCATTACAAGTATCAAGTATGCCACAAGTATCAGTATTATCTGAAACAATATTCTACTTTATTTTAATAACATGTCTTCTATTTCACCTTTGTAGGATTTTATTTGGCACTTTAGATTAATGGTCGAGTGATAATAGTCATCCAAAAATTGCAAATAACCACAACGACATTGACCATTTAGATGAGAAATGTTATACTAAATATTGATGTCTACCACAATTCACAATATAAAAAAAGAACATAAAAGAAGAAAAATAGCACACAAGAGATTTATATGGTTTGATCTACGACCTACTCCATTAGTGAAGGCAATCTGGAAGATATTATATTGGTGAGGAAGAAAGAGGATATTACAATAATAGAGGCGAAACTCTAATATCACCAACTCTCACAAAATACTAAGTCGCTTAACCGTCACAAGACGTTTTGAGAGTTTTAATTTATGTTTTTCTATTTCACTCTTCTGAAACCCTTAGATGAATAAGGTATTTATAGATGTGGCCTAACTAAATTTGAGTCAAGTAAAAGACTGACTCAAATAAGATTTTTACTAATCCAAGTCTTCTAGTAGAAGATAAATTCAAAGAAGGATTAGACCCACTAAATTACTTCCTAATATGAATTCTAATTTAATTAGGATTCTCCAGAAAATTCGAATTCGAGACACAACTAAGTTAACAGAGAAATTCATCAAGTATTGAACATAAATGATCAAATTTCGTATAAAACATAATTTAATTCATGAACGAATTGCTTACCTCATACAAAAGGACATTAATAAAATCTCTCCTCTTTATTATTAGGCTTGTCCGAAGTTTAAATCTGCAACGTTGGTTGTGTTTGTATCTCGGCAGATTTATTTTCGTCGAAACATAAATTTGAAAATTTGAATTTACACCATGAGTCATTGTTCTTTGATTTATTTTCTTTCATATTTGTCCTTTTTATAGTGTTTCAAAAAAATTGTTGAGTTTTTCAAAAACACATCCGATGTGTTTTGCAAAAAACTAGCCATTAGATATTTTCAAAATAATCATTTCAAATTTAAGAAAAAAATATTCGTTGGAGATTTTCAAAATAACCATTGCACTCTTCAATTTTGTAGGGATATATTTATAAAAAACCTCAAATTATTTTAGTCAAATAATATTATAATAATATTAATATTGTCATAGTATTAATATCAAAAAATTTCAAACTTTTTACCCCATATTATATTTACTTAATATTATCAATCTATTAATTTTTATTCTCCTAATTATCTTAATTATAATTAATTAGTTGTTTATTGATTTTATTATAATAATACTTTTTATTCTCCTAAATATATTACTTTTATTTATTTAATAAGTAATAATTATTCTAATTATTCTAAATATTATCATAATTATAATTACTTTTTAAAATTATAATTATATAAATTTCTTAATTAATAAATATTACATTTTTTGACACCTCGAGCAATCACCTTATTATTTTCTGCTGGACTACCTAAAGGATCACCGAAACGAAGGTCCTGGTCTTGGTTCATTACAGCGCGGTTCTGCCCGAGATTTTGGAATAACCGATGTGGGACAAAACCTAATCTTTTTTTTTAAAAATAAGGATAATTACCTACATCCCCTGAGATTTTTCTTATTTATTAAAACCCCTCGATATTTCGATAATTATCTATACCCCCTCATTTTCAAATTTATTTTCTACAACCCCCTAATTATTATTTAATCAAATTTTTTTCAAAAAATTTCGCTTTTACCCTCCACAATTTTACAACTAAACTCCTGAAAAATTTAACTTTTCACCCTCCACTATTTCTCCCAAATATTTACAAATAAATCCTTCACATATTTTTATTTATAAACAAATCCAAAAAGTAATATTTTAAAATAAAAAATTACAAATAAGCCCCTTAAATATTTTTATTATAAATAAGTCCAAATATTGATATTTTTTAAATAAAAAATTATAAAAAAGACCTTAAATATTTTAAATATTTTAAAAAACAAACCCTATACAACAAATTAAATTACAAATTCAATATTTGTACATTTATAAATAAACCCCTTGAATATTTGTATTCATAAATAAGCCCAAATTTTATCAATTTTTAAATAAAACTTTATAAAAAAGAGTTGAAGGTATTAAAACTTAAAATTTTA